>PQXI01000313.1:0-33664 GCA_004786145.1 Botrytis paeoniae | reverse complement strand
TTAACAATCTATACGAAAGAATATCAAGTTATCGAATACAAGAATTGAAGGTATAATGTCCTTTTATACCTTCTGCTGGCAGGACCTTAAGGTCCTGCCAGCAGAACCTTTTTCCCTGTCCTGGCAGGCATAATCCTTTTAATCCGTCACACTAGATCAATGATATCACTACGGACAAATATCTTTTCAAAATCAAGAATTTCGTTTTTCAGTTAGAAGATATACTCAATATAACGATCATTAATGCTTGGGATAAACTCAAGGAGCTTCGTTGAAGACTTATATCTACGAACTTCTCTACTAATACTATATATACTAATAAATCACTCTTCTAAAATCTGACTACATCTTTTTTAAATAAAAAAAAAATTACTATCAATATAATATATATCATTAGTAATATTTTAATAATTGATTAAAAAATCAAATATCTATAAGTTAAGGAAATTGAGATTAAGAATTCTGTAGAGATAGCACATATTACTAGAAGAAATAAAGACAATTTATATCACAATCTTTATCGAAACCCAGATATAGGCTCAAAGCCAAATACCTGATATTTACGAATTCTATAATAAGACTAAACACTTTATATAGAAATACTCTTCATTTAAATATACAAGATATCTCTTGATATACAATACAAAATACAAGAAGAAATAATAATAATCAATTTCCCCTTTCTAGATCGAAAAGAAAGAGAAACATAACTATAAAGCCTATATAACCAAATCAAACTTAACAAAAAGTATTAATGATAAAAGTAGTAATAACTCTAATTCCAAGTATTGCTATTTTACTGAAGAGATTATTAATAAGACATCCTTATTCCTATAGTATACCAATTCCGGTACTATTTTACACATATCTGATCAATATTCTCTCTTTAGAACCCTAACTATTATACTGCGATGAAAGATAATAGTTGGTAGGGGAGCTATATACTCATACGAAAAAGGGATAGTAAATATAATATGTAAGAATGGATTAAGAATAGTTTTGAATAGAGTTTTATATGTATCAGGACTAGGAGTCAATTTACTTTTTGCTAAGAGAATCTATAAGGTAGGACTTGAAGGGAGATTTAGTTTTAAAAAGATATATTTTATATCAAAAAACAATAAAAATAATAAAATCATTGAAATCAAAATGAAAAATAGAAATATATGTTGAAGATAGTGGTTCACGTGGCGTCAAGATACAGGGAGAGCTAATCCTATTCGGGTCTAGTGGAAACTCTCCCTACGGGAAGAGTTTTCACTACATAGAATTGAAAGCCCTTCAAGGTATATAGAGATAGAGTATATACGAGTGAATAACCTCAAAAAGGCCCTCAAAGTCAACCCTAAGCTTTCTATCATTCCCTATAGAGAGTCATAATCTTAACAGGTTATGAGCCCGGGTTTGCTTTGGGTTAGATTTATTGGTCAAAAAGATTAATAATATAAAGGCAGAGGCTTATATATAACGGAAAGATAAAGATTTATATAAAAGCGAGAAGACAGAGGTCTACATAGTGCTAACGAGATAGCAGAGGCCAAACAGAAAAGAGTTGTAATAGAGGCTTCTTACAATATATTAAATATATAGCGAAAGCTTAAAATAAACCTATTTTCGCCAAACCAACAAAGAAATTCCTATCGTAGATAACTTTGCTCAAACAGGGCAAAGTTATTCCAACCTTCCAAAATGATAACGGATGATGCAATCAAGCTACCCAAGATTTCAACTCTCAATCGAAAAAACTTTCGATAATGGTTCAAGATAGTAAGGTTGTATATTATATAAAAGGGTTAAGAATATATAATCGATCATGATATGAATATGTATAAAGCGTACTATAGAGATATAAATTAGCTTAATAATATAATTCTATGGATGAAAAAGAGCCAGGCTGGTGTAGAGCTTTTTATGATTCAATATATCAACGAGATTGATAACAAACTTATTAAAGATATCCCTGAATTTAATAGTAAGTAGGCAAAGCTTGTTTAAAAATATTAGTAAGTAATAGCAGGAGAATTATGAAACAAGTTTATTTAGCTTATAATATAGAAGCTTAAGGATAGTACTATTATTGAAAAAGGATGAATAGAGATCCGTATAATACGGAAAGAGATTATCGAAACTGAACCCAAGCAAAAGGATCTTTTGATAGAAGATACAACTCTTGGCTTCTTTATTCAAGGATTTCCAGATTGCTTCAATATAACTATCAAAGCCATTGATACTCAAAATCTCGATTTTGAGGAGAAGTTTGATAAGATCCGAGCTGTAGATAAATCTGTAGTATTAAAGAAAGCTATTAATAAAATAGTGGATACAGATGGAGATATGAGTATGGCTATAATTACTACTCAAGATAATAGATAGTATAATAATCGCTTTCGTCATCGAAGCTATAATCAGAACTAGTGTTTTTGTAGCTTTAGCAAATCCAAAGATTGTTTTTTCTATAATGAAGCTAATCATATTACTCGAGAATGCTTATACAAAACAATTATCCAAGCATACATCAAGAATAATTCAATTAAGTAATCATTCTGATCAACATTAAAGAATGATATATTCTCGAACTGGTGTAGTTGTAAGCATTCATTAGACCTGACTTCATTTAGATCTATAAGAGATCGAGGTTTTGTTATCGCAAATGTTTCCAATAAAAATAAACTATATAATTACCCGGGTGAGTTTGCATATATTTCATTCTATGATTACACTAAAAAATGGATTACGGATATTGACTATTCATCGTATATAATTGATCAATTCCATTTTCTATCTAGCATAAAACAGCTCTCGAAATCTCACAAAATAAAAGTTGGAAGGGGAGAACTGATTACAAAGGAATACGGAATAGTAGTTATCAAATGGAACAAAACAGAGTATAGATTGAAAGCTCTCTATATACTAGGATTAAACGCAAGCCTATTATTTACAAAATCCTTTTGTAAATACTTTAATACAAAAGGAGTATTTAATGATAGAAGAATGTATTTTTATAAAGAAGGAAAAATCATATTATCTGTAGACAATTTCCATAGCATTTATGTGATCCCTAATAATCTTTTAAATGATAACTCAGAAATTGCCTTCCCAATTATTGAAAAAGAAGTTCCTATAGAAGTTGAAGATATTATATACAACGAAATCAAAACAAATCAAATAGAAGTTTAGAGAAGAAATCGATTAAAACGTTATTGACTGTGGCATCGAAGGTTTGAACATATGGGATATAGAGTTCTAAGCAAACTACATCTAATAACAATACTCGAAAAGAATATCAAGTTACCAACAGACCTAGAACTATATGAAGTTTATATAGCTACTAAAATGAAGAAGCATTATAGTAATATCTTATCAGAGCATAAAAAGAGATCATTAGCTTTTATTTCTCTTGATATTATAGGTCCATTCCTAGTGTCCCTCCAAAAAAAACGATATTTCGCAGAAATCATTGATAGCTGAATACAGAAGATCTGAGTAATCTATTTGAAAAAGAAAAGTGATATTATATCTGAGCTTAAGAAGTAAAGAGTTATAGTGGAAAGGGAAAGTGGTTTCCTAATAGAAGCTATAAGAACTAATAATACATTAGAGATCGAAAAGATATTATAAGAGTGATAAGACAAATTAGGAGTACAAAGGCAATCGACTTGTATATACACATTGAATCAAAACGGAACTATAGAATAAGTAATTCAGACAACCTAAACGAATATATACATGATATTGAAGGATTTTATAATATCTATAGAATTTTGGGATTATATAGTGGAATCAGATGTGTACACTCGAAACAGGATTTGTACTGAACTTTGGGTTAACGATTTCGAAGTTAAGCAAAGATGTAGTGAGATCCTAGGTGATCAATAGTGTAATATTAGTATACCAGTAAAGAAAAAGCAAATATTATTTTACAAAGTATAGATAGGAAATATACTATCGATCAATCATATCAAGGCATGGGGATCCAAATACTATTTTTATATCAATCCATCTTTGTACTCAAATAGAATACAACAAAATAAGCTAACTAACTAAGCTCGAATCGAAATGTTTGTAGGATACAACGAGTATACAACAAAACAGTTGTGGATATACGCATTAGATAGATATATAGTTATTAAGATTAGTAACTATATGTTTTTTGAAGGTTTATTAAAAGGAAAGATCGATTTAAGATTGCAAAGCGCGATATCAAATGGGGATTTTGTAGAAGGTTAAAGAACAAAAAATGTATTGCCAAATCAATACCCTATTGAACAATCTAGAAAAGAAGTAATAGCTGAAGCGAGTATAGAAAGTGGGATTAAGATTAGCTATAAGATCCCTAGCAATGAGAATATTAATACTCTTGGAGCTATATACGAAGCTAATATCAATACTCAGGCAGCAAAAGGGGAACAAAGTATTAAGATCCTTAACTATAAAGAAACTTAATTATTCTTATTATTATAAGTAGTTATTTCCTCTATAATGAAACTAGAAACTGGGCAAGACAAAATGGATATTAATTCCCGGGTGGGATCAATAACATGAAAAAGAACTCGAGAGCGCGAGGATATAGTAGACTTTCGAGAAGCAAAAAGATTATATGTACTCCTAGCTATTATCACTGAATTAGAGTCTGAAAAGAACTTCTCCAAGGAATATACAAGCGAATATACTTTTATTTTTAAGATAATTATTACAAATGCTATAACTAAAGATATCTCAATCCCAAAGATCTATAAAGAAGCGATTTACGATTCTATTTATGGAGAATAATAGTAAAAGGTAATCGATTAAGAAATTAGTGAATTGGAGAAAAATAATACATGGAAACAGATGTTTAATAATGGTATTACTAACCTAATCAGTATGAAATGAGTGTTCACTATCAAGCTGAATCTCGATGGCTTATTAGATTAGTTTAAGACTCGATTGATTACTAAAGGTTTCACACAAAAATATAATATTAATTACTTCGATACATTCGCCTCTACAATTCAATCAACAACAATAAGATCATTTCTATCAATAATAGTATTACAGAATCTAGAGGTATATTATTTCGATATCAAGAATATATTCACAAAAGCGAAACTGAAAGAGAAAATATTCCTCTCCGCATTAAAAAGGGTTCGAATGAAACCCGGTCATATTCTCGAGGTTTTATACAGCCTATATGGTCTGAAGCAGGCAGCCCGGGATTAGAACGAACTGATTAAAAAGTATATGTTATAATGAGGGTTTTCTTAGAGTCTTGCTGATTCATATTTATTCACCCACTCCGAACAGGGTATCGTGGTTTTACTTTATGTAGATAATCTTCCTATTACAATACGGAACTTGAATGAAATTACTTAATTTAACAACCAACTTATCTTTATATTCAATACCAAGAACTTAGGGGAGATAAAAAACTTAAAGCTTCTTGATATGAGAATAACTAGAGATAAAAAGAATCGATCACTTTATATAGATTAAGAGTAATATCTCGAGAAAGTCCTAAATAGATACGGTTTTACAAAAGAGTTGTTCAAACTAATTTCCATTTCAATTGAGGCCTTTAATGCCCTTCGCTCTGCGAAAGATAATAATGAACGAATCAATCCTAACAAGTATAATCGTATAATCAGAGAGCTAATATATATAATGATATACTCAAGACCAAATATAGCTTTTAGTCTTAACAAGCTTAATTAATATATAAAAGATTCAGTATAATTTCATATGAATCAATTACAAAGAGTTATAAGATATTTACATATAACAATCAGCTATAAGCTATACTTTGGACCAGGGGGAGTCAGAAACCTTGTTTTATATTTTGATGTAGATTATGTAAACAATATTATAGATAGGAAAAGTACATTAGGAGTAGTTGTATTACTAGAAGAAGGACTAATATTCTAAATGAGTAGAAAACAGAATTCGATATCAACATCGATTACAGAATCAGAATATATAGCCTAGTCTATTGCAGCGAAACAAGGTTAATGGTTTATATAGATACTTAGAGATATGGGATATAGATATCTCGTTATTGAAAACGGATTAATAGTCGATATGAAAGGGGATAATCAAGGAGTAATAGTATTAGTTAAGAACTTATAGCTTATTGATAAATCAAAACATATTGATATAGTATATTATTATATTTGTAATCTCAAAGAGAAAGATAGAATCAATATCAGCTACATTCTAATAAACATAATAGTAGCGGATGGGCTGATAAAACCGCTATCGAAAGATACATTTAAAAAGTTTGTAGAAATGTTAGACATGACGAAAGAAAAGAGGTAATCATAGAGATTTACAATACTAGTATAACTTTACCCAATTTGAGTAAAGTTATCTCAGCATTCTATAAGAACCCTACTACGTTGAATCCAAGGGGGAGTGTTGAAGATAGTAGTTCACGTGGCGTCAAGATACAGGGAGAGCTAATCCTATTCGGGTCTAGTGGAAACTCTCCCTACGGGAAGAGTTTTCACTACATAGAATTAGAAGCCCTTCAAGATATATAGAGATAGAAAATATACGAGTAAATAACCTCAAAAAGACCCTCAAAGTCAACCCTAAGCTTCCCACCATTCCCTATAGAGAGTTATAATCTTAACAAAATTCTTAGTATCAAAAGCCTTAATAGAGATAGTTTCTATAATATTACGAGATAGAATAAAGCAAGAAGTATTTGAATATTGCGATGAACCCTACCGCAATCCATGGTTCCTAGTAAAAAAGAAGACTCCAGGCACTTATTAAATCATTAACACTATAATTAAACTCAATAGGCATACAATTCGAGATACAAATTTATCTTCTGATATAAATGCCTTTACAGAAAATTTTGTAGGTTGTATAGTAGCTTCATTAATCGATTTCTTTTCAGGCTATGATCAAATTCCGTTGGTATCTGAAAGTTGTAATATGATTGCTTTTCAGACTTCATTTAAGCTACTTCGTTATATTACATTTCCCCAAAAAGTAATCAATTTTGTAGCTCAATTCTATCAAATCATTATAAAAATTCTGGGAGACCTGACACTAGAGATAGCAATTTCCTTTTTGAATGATATAGATATTAAAGAACCAAAAACGGATTATAATAAGAAAAAAATAATTGATGGTATATATAAGTTTATTCTAGAGTATATTTAAGCAATTAATAAAACTCTTGAACATTTTGAATGTGCAGGCTGTTCTATTAGTATTAAATCAAAATGGTACTATAATGAAATGAAAGTAGTAGGATATATAATTGGATCTGAAGAATGTAAGCTTATCAAAGCAAAAATTGCGAAAATCCTTGACTGGCTGAAACCCAAGTCTGCAATAGAAATATATATGTTCCTTGAAATATATGTGTACTATAGAATATGAATTGAAAAGTTTGTACTAAAAGTAGAATCATTGTATCGCTTACTCAAGAAAGATTGCGACTTTTTATAGACAAAGGAGTAAACTCAATCAATGGAAATACTTAAGAAAGAATTGATAAAATCTTCAGCTTTGATATCACTAAACTATAATACTGTACTTCTAATTAGCCTCATCATTTTAGGAATGAATATAAGTCTTAACGGATAGGGTTCTATCTTAGATCAAGAACTTAATGGAAAACGGACTATTATACGCTTTGAGAATGAACTTTAGAATACTATTGAGAGAAATTATGATGCTACAAAACGAGAATGTCGAGGAGTACTAAAAGCCCTTCAAAAATGCAGATTTGATCTCTATAGGGTACATTTTGTATTGAAAACAAATGTAAAAGTTCTAGTTGCTTAATTAAATAGAGCTACAATAGACCTCCCTAATGCTTTAGTTACTTACTGGATTGTATGGATCAGGTTGTTTGACTTCAAAGTCCAATATATTAAAAGCACTACTCACACTACTACCGATGAACTTTCGAGGAGATCTACTACAACTGTAGAGTTACTAAAGAATAAAAAGAATGAGATAGATATTAATAACTAAATTACGAGTAAACTTAATAATATAGAAGATACTTCGAATTCGAATAACTTTATTCAATCTGGGCAAAGTTATAAGTTAAAAGAAGGATATAATAAAGAGAGCCACAAGATCGCTTAATATCTAATTACTCTATAATGCTCTAAAAATATAATCAAATAAGAATTCATCAGCTTCAAGAAACGTACATTAGGATTCTTGGTATATAATAATTGCTTATTCAAGATTGAGATCCAAAATATACTATACTATAAGATTATCGATAATCAACAAATACAAATCTCTTTGATCGGTAATCTACATGATGCATATGAGTACAAGGGAGTCGAAAGTATCTTCGATAAAATGTATAGACTTTATTATTAGAAGAGAATATATGAGTAGATCAAACGATTTATTAGTTTCTGCTCTAATTGTTAATTAAGATACTTAAATATCACGGAGGATAGCTACGTCACTTGGTCACTTTGAGTATAGAATAATAGGAATAAGTAGTAAGATCTAAGATTGACTTGAGGATTGATTATACGGATCAATGTCTCGTATATATACCTTGAATAGGCGACGAAGTCGCTTAAACAAATAAAAGTGATCTTTCTGTAAGCTGCGTAATTGATCAATTGGACAGAGCTCAATTGACTCATAGCTATATGGTTACTGGGAAGATCAATCTAATCAATATATATGCAATACACGTGATATTCACCTAATACAGGATTTTCCGTGATACACCCCCTAGATTAGATGTATATGAATAATCTGTCAATAGAAAGATAAACAAATGAAAATCTTTTTAGGTAGTAATAAACGCTGTAACTAGTGTTTTAATTTGTATAATAGGTGAACGAATTGATTGAACAATTAATTTCCCTTGCCTGGCAGGGTTATCTGTCAATAAAGGAGTGTAAACAATATAAAATGGTAAAGAAAGTTTACTGAATGAGCTGAGTAAGCACAGATAGATATACATTTGTCTGTAGATCCTCGAGTGAGTGATCTGATGTTTTGAGATCATATATATAGAATTGATTTCGAGAGGTCAAAATATAGCAAATATGTAGATGATGAGTATTGATTCGAGAGTTGCTATACATATAATGGAATTGTAGTGGAAATGGTATTAATTAATTTATTAGGGTTATAGGAAAGTTTTACTCTAATTATTAGTTGATTTAGATAATAAGAATGGAGTCAGTTCTATTTAGTCAGTTCTGATTTTGAGTAGCTTCAAGCAATTTTTTCATTATATCTTTTCCAATTAGAGAATCGACTCCTAAGCGAATTATTCTTTTATTACTCTATAAGTTTCTTTTATTATATAATCTTTTATTAGCTTTGACTAATAGCTTTAGATGATTATATAAAGTCATTTCGTGAATTTGATTCTTTTTGCAGTCTTTTGTATACTCCTATTAGATCTTTTACTAAGGCTGAAACATTTGCTGGTCTATCTAATGCGCCTCGTGGTGTAAATCGAGTTCTCTCTTCTCCTAAGATTGAATTACCTCGATTTGTATGAAAAAGGTCTTCGTATAAAGCACCCAGTTTTGAGGTTTTTCAGGAGTCTGGGGATAGCTTGAGGAAGGTACATAATGATAATAGAATGTCTCATAGATCCGATGACCAAGGTGATTGTACTGTAATTACTATTATGGATTATAATAATCCCTTTGTTTCCACTCGTCCTTTTCCTATTAATAGACTGAATGATTTTATCCCTTTTAAGGAGAGCTCCCAATCGTCTTCCTCATCGTCCTCTTCCTCCGAGTTTTCTATATCTAAATCTAATCTTTAATCGAACAACAAGCTCAAAAAGGTTTCGAATAGAAAGAGTAGAAAAAGGACTGTTACTTGGGATACACGGGATAAAGGCCCTCAAAATGCTGTGCCTTATACTAAGTGTATTTGATCTCTTTTGTCTGATCGATATGAGGATCAAGACAAGTGCTTCAAGAGGAAAAAGGGGTTTTTTTCTCGGTGTTGGAAGTGTTATTCACATCAATGTATACCTCTTTCTATCTTTTTGAGATCTTTAGCGATCTGCTTGGTGGAGCTTTGAGATTCTGATTTTGTAGAGATTCTTGGAAGAGTAAGTGTTTTTATAAGAGTATTGCTTATTCACTATTTTAGATTAATATAGTATTTTTAGAAAATAATTTCTAACAGAAAGTTTGCTTGAATTGTTATATCTATTATATTAACAATGAAGAAGAAAGATAGTAAGTTTATTGATCTTGATTTGCTCTCATTATTAATACAAAGTATCTCTTTTTGCTCTATACAATCTGTATAATCAATTATATCTCCCTTTTTGATTAAGAGATGGAGATTCATTCCTTTTTCTTTTCAATTGCCCTCTGTTAAATATATAAAGATTGATTGAAAGATCCCTACTGCAAGTTCTAGCTCTAAAACTAGATCGCAAGCTGCTTAGGTGTTTAAAGGTTTAGATGTTTTTAGGAGTAAAGGGAAAAAGATGGTTTTTGAAATGGATAACAATAGTGATCTTGATAATAATAATAATAAATATTATACTATCGCTAGGAAAGATATTGTTGACAACTTTAGTAATAAGTTTGAGAAGAAAAAAAGACAGTTTGAGTTACTATAGCTAGAGATTGAGTTTGCTATAAAGAAGCGTACTTTTGAAGGAAAATATATTATTTGATCTTATTGATCTACATACTCACATCTTAAAGGTTTAATAATAATATAAAATGATTGAACTTTTGTTGTAATAAGTTCTTTGTCAATCCATCTACTATTATTTCAGTTATTGGAAGATATATGAGATGGAAGCTCCCTTTTGTATATTCCTATTTTAATTATATATTTTAGATATCAATATATCTTAGCTTTATAGTAATCCTTTTGTTCTCTCCTATTACTAATCGAATGGTTTATTGATTATTACAAAATATAGTGATTAGTAGTTTAATAACAAGATTAATCTCTTTAAGAAATCTAAGCATTACTAATATTTCTTTGAATATACGCTCGACACCTAGTAATTCGACTTCAATGATTAATATTGTTATTATATTCTATCTTAATGCTTTCCATACTACTAAGTCATCAAATAGTGAAATAATATAGTTTTGTAATAATCAATGTATTTCTTGATTATCTACGAATAATACATCTGAGAATAACAAAAGTTGTAGTATTTGATCTTTGCTATATTTAATAATATAATATTTTGTGTTTTAAAGATATTGAATATAATAATCAATTATCTTCATATGATCCGGAGATAGGTTAATAAGAAAATGATTGAGCTGAGATACTACAAAGACTATATCCGCTCTCATAGTAATTGCTGTATATAGTATCGATCCTATATTTTCCTAGTATATTCGTATAAAGATAGTGATTGCTTTATCATCAAATTTAATAAATTCTATAAAGAATAGAGGTATATATACATTGCCTTTATTGAGCTCAAATTTCTTTGTAATCTTCTTAATATAGGTATTATAAACTAGTCATAGCTTTTTTATTTTCCGATTGTATATAATACAGATTCCCAGAAACCATTCTATATCACCTAATTCTCGAAGTTTATAGGCAGTCTTGATACTAGATATGATTTGATTAGCTGCTATTATATCTTTCTTATAATATATAACTTGAATATCATCTATAAAGAATAATACTAAGATAGTCTATTCTGGGTTTGTGAATAGACAGGGTTTCTCCTTGTATTAGTTTAAATCTAGATTCTTAAGCGTTCTACTAAAGTCTTTGAACCATATAGCAGGGGAATCTCGGAGACCATATAATGTATAATCAAGAACAATACATTTATTTGGTTCCTTGAATCTATCGGGCAGATAGCAAACTACTAATACCCCTTTTGAATCCCTATGAGTATTAACAAAAGTATTCACTATATCGAATTGTTTGATTTCCAGATTATATTTGGCAATAAGTGTTATAATAATTCTAAATAATCTTCCAATTAATATAGCAGTATAAATAGATTCGATTATATCCTTTACTTAAAGATCTCCTCGAACTACTAGCCGTACTCTACATCTAGTAAGGAATTCTTACTCATCACATTTATAAGTGAATACTCATTGCAATAGAATAGAAGCGATTGATACATCCTCTACATTGATCTTATATTATGTTTTTTGATCTTTCAGGTTATTAATCTCTATCTCACATTTATACTTGAATTAGATACCTAGAAAGTGATCCTTAAGGTGTTGATAGCGTTTTGGAGGTTTTGATAGACCTGAGAGATGAACCTTTGGCAGTGCCTCTAACTGATTCTTATTTGGGATAGTAGGCGGATTGAGTTTTGTATATATAACGGAGGCGATTACATTGTACACTATAACAAATGAGTTATCTTCCTTCTTTTTATTCATAGTTGAGTGACTAAGCCAAAATGTTTCATGGAAATCTTCTATTCTTGAACCTCCCTCGGTTAATAAGCGTACAATTATTGTCCCAATAAAAGTATTATTTGTTGATGTTGCTACTTGTTCTTACAGACACAGCTGTTGATACATGAAATGATAGTGATTAGCTAGAGGATTAGTTTAAGGAGTGTATTGATTGAAATCGAATGTTTGGTATTCCGCTGGGTTGAGTATTAGTTTTGATATTTCGATCTTTATTACTCTTTGTCTTTTGAATGGTCGATCTGGAAGCAAGGAAGGTTGATCTTCTTTGAATTAATCGATAGTTCTTATTGAGTGGGGTAACCTAGCTAACAAAAATATCTCTTCAATAGTATACAAATCTAATATATTAATAGATAGAGTTTCTGTTTCACTATTGTATTCTCTGTGAATGATATCTATTGTATAGCTAGTTGCCTTATATTTCATATTATCCATTAGTTCTTGAGTGTTTGTTGATGGCGTAATAGGAGTAGAATATATAAACTCCTTTGTTTGATTATAATCAGGGCATTCATTAAACATTAGATTGTTTACTTCTAGGGCTTCTCCAGATTATAGATCTTTTTGTGTGTACCTGTGATAACAATTCACAAGTTCTTCTCTATTTTCCAAATACATCTTCGAGTTCTACTTGTGTATAGGTGTATCTAAAGTACATATAATAGGAGTACTCAACGTTACAGTTTTTGCACTTATCAAAATAATCACATCATTCTTATTTCCAATAATTACTTTATTCATATCTAATAGATTTTGAATATTGAGTTTTTATGTATATTCTTATAGTTTTTGTTTTATATAAATATCTAGAAAATAATCAAAAGAATCCATTTTGTATATCTTTTTTTTATAGAAGATAACATTTCGAGTAACGATAACCCACTTAAGCTTTAGAATCTATATACAAAAGATCGAAGATTCTAATATATACCCAACTAGATATCTAATATATACTCTTGGGTTAGTTTTATATAATTTCCTATTAAGTTCTAATTTCTTTTTTTTATTCAATGAGTAAGCTCTATATCTGTATCGATATATATTACTCCAATTTGGATATAGATCACAAGTTAAGTGATCGGTTTCCGATGGTGTAAATAATCGGTAATAGTCTTGGAACCATATATCCAACACTTCATTAGGGGATTTGAAGGAATGTGTTTTGCAAGAACTGATATTGTGTAAGTATGCTGCTGTATGTGTAGCTTCTACCCACAGTCGATTAGAGAGACCTGTAGAGATATACATTTTTATCTATTTGGTGATAATCTCTTATTCTATTCGTTCTAATTCGCTATTGGATTGATATATATTGAGTGGTAATAGTTCTAGTTCTATTCCTTCTTGTTTTATTCAATTTTCGAATATGATATTTCCTATAATATTTATGACTGAGGTATCATTGTTTTGTTTGATGTATACTACTGATAGATTGTATTTGCGTAGCACTCAAGCGAAGAAGCTTTGGATTGTATTGAATACTTTCAGATGGGTTTTTTGATACAATGGGAAGACGAATATCTTTCCACTATACATCTCTTTGATTACTAGAAGCCAAGATGCTCCTGTGTACCCTCTTGAAAAGTCGAATAGATCTCATTGAATTTTGTAGAATGGGCGAGGTGATTATTGCTCACTTGGAGATCGTGATATGATTTGCTTTGCGTGTGTATATATATAATCAGTATATTCAATCCTAATAATTCCCTTAATTTTTATATTCCTTATTATAAACACTAAGTGTTCAAGAGCTTCCTTTCCTAAGTGTTCTGATCTTTTGTATTATCTTTCCACTAAGTCCTCCTAAGGTTTTAGAGGATCATAAAACTAATGGAATAATCTTTTAATCTTTTTATTGATTATAGGATTTATAAGGATTGAGGAATTCATTAGGATATTTATAAGAAAAAGAGAATAAGATGAAAATGGCTTATATTCTAGGAATAAGAGATTATCTTTGTAAATACATTGAATAACAATTAAATTGCTTTCCAAAGTTCTATATCGTAGTATTAAGTTTATACCTAAAAACTATAAACTAGTATCCCTTAGTTTAATCTTTAAGACAATGTTCACATGAAACCCAGGAATGTATATAACATTACTTAGAACAAGATCCCTATTGTTTTTGCTATTTGATTGAATGGTGATACTTTTAATTATACGAGTGCCTCTACCTACAATCAAGAATTGAGTTGTACCAGATTCAACATAATCTATAGGAAAAGATAGTATATATTCTTATCCATCAAGAAAAGATATATCATTTACAAGGTACATTACACCCCCTATATCAAGGATTATATAATATAAGAAAGAATAAGGGATTGATTCTATAATACTATAAATATCCTTTGGAGCTTGACCCTGAATAATACAGGTAGATATCCTTAATCCAGGATTATGCGGATTTATATTATTTGAGGAGTTTGATGATACTCATCCTTTCTTTTCCCATATTTTGCAAATAAAATTTTATTTCTCTTCCTTGACTCATTGTTTAATTTCGTTACATTCCTTTTCTAACAGCTTTAATAGCCCTCTTGAATCACTTCATTCTGTAAATACAAATTGTAATATCTAACAATCTCTAGCGAAATACTTTATACTAGCTTTTCCGGTTTTCCAATCAGATTCTGGTTTGCATAAGCATATATAGGGATTAAGCTTTTTTTTATAATTATTCTCCTTATTTCCAGTATTGTATTACTTGATAGATTGAATTGAGTTATTACTAAATGGAGAATTGATTGTCGAGAATATTCCTTTGTCTTTAGATGCTAGTGAATCTTGATAGGCTAAACCACCAAATATATCTCCGTATTACTTTAAGAAGTAGTTTGGGAGTTCAAGTTGATTGTTAGTTTCGATTTGTATGAGCATTACACTTAACCAAATAGGGAGCATATATATTCCTACAGTCTATAAGAAATTGACTAGTGTAAGATCGTCTTCAACTTCCATATGGTATGCTTTTGTATTAATGTAAGCTTTAGTCTAGTCATTGTGTCACTTAATGGAATCAGTTCGACCTAAGATAGCTTATTAAAGAACATTACGATATTCTTGAGCTATTGCTGATTTGGCTGTAGTATTCATAGGCGCGAGCTTATCCTATAGCTTTTAAATAATCACCTTGAATAATAGTGTCTTAGCGTTATCATTCTCAGTGGTGATTTTCATAAGATGGAACGAATCTATTATCTCAGTGATCCACTGGTATACATCCTGGTACAATTTATGTATAAGATTGTACTTATCTCTTTTGCTCCTGTATTCTCCTTGTAATATAGAATATTCAATAGAGATATCTTAGAAGGTATAAGGAGACGGTATTAAAGGAGACTCTATTTTGATATCTTCTTAATTATCTTTTGGATAAGTATTATGAGTATTGAGATTGTGATTATATTTCTCAATATTTAATATATTATATTATCTCATAAATTCTGAGATCTCAATGAGGTCAGGTGGATCCCTGGTTAATCAGTTATCTATGTATTCTAGGGTCACCCCAATAAAATCTTTGCTCTCTTCTGAAATGGATTTGGGAGTAAATGGGGTAATCAAATCTTTGGTAGGTTTAATATCCTTTCAGATTCCCTTAGAGATATAGAGATGCTATAATTAAAGAAATCATTTTATTCAGTGTCCACGAGTAACTAATCGAGTGATGTTTTCTGAGTTGGTATCCTTTATTATTTTGAATAATTGGTTAGATTGAATGTATAAAGGAAAAATGAGTAAAGTTTAATCAAAGTAATATATGAGTATGTTGTGTAGTATTAAGAGTAGACCGGGCTCATGACTATCACGGAGGATAGCTACGTCACTTGGTTATTTTGAGTATAGAATAATAGGAATAAGTAGTAAGATCTAAAATTGACTTGAGAATTGATTATACAGATCAATGTCTTGTATATATATCTTGAATAGGCGACGAAGTCGCCTAAACAGGTAAGAGTGATCTCCCTGTAAGCTGTGTAATTAATTAATTGGGCGGAGCTCAATTAACTCATAGCTATATAGTTACTGAGAAGATCGATCTAATCAATACACGTGCAATACACGTGATATTCACCTGATACGGGATTTTCCGTGACATTAAATATATAAGAAGAATTGTTATACCCTATATGGGTAAGCATATGTTAATAAAAGTATAGCTTAGATATCATGTATATGCCTCTGGATAATAATTATAAATACTTAGTTACCTTACGAAATAATCTATTAGGTTGGGTTGAAGCTAAAACTTTACGGAATGCTATCTTACAGGCTATAGCAACTTTCATTTAGAGTGTTATCTGTAGATACTCGATATTTGATAAGATTTCTGTGAACAGAGAACTAGAGAATAAAGTATATATGGAATACTTCTTGAAAAAGTATGGTATCAAACGAATACAGATCTTCACCTACAATTCAAAAGCAAACGGTCAAATTGAATGAGGATATAGATCTCTAATTAATGGATTAGTTAAAGTAATAAATGATAAAACAGAATGATTACGCCATCTCGATACAATTTTGTTTGCTGACAGGGTTACTACGCACCAACCCATTAATCTAACTCCTTTCTATATTATCTATGGACGCCACCCTGTGTTACCTATAGAAACACAATTCTGTACCTGGAGAGTTTTAGACTAGGAAAAAGTGACTACCCAAGCCGATCTCCTAGTCTTACAACTTTGTCAATTGGAAACATACAATATTAATATGGAAGAAGCGATTATCCAAAAGAAACACTACCGCTTGGATGGAAAAGTACACTTTGATAAAAACAATAATACTATCAACAAACAAATCGCTATAGGAGATATTATACTTCAATTCGATCCCTAGTCCAAAATTGATATATCACAAAAAAAGAAACTTGTATATTAATAGCTTGACCTATATCGAATAAGCAAAGCACTATCAAAGAAAGATACATACCTATTGGAAGAAATAGATGGTACTCTAATTAATGGAACTTATTTAGACTCTTGACTCAAGAAATTTATCAAGAAAGAAAGAGAGTATATTCCAGTTGGAGGAGAAGAAAGTTCAGAGAATGTTACTGAAGCTGAATTTGAAGACTTTTTCGAAGTGCTTTTAAATCCAAAATGAAATAAACGAATTGCTTAATGCTTTGCGATTACTAAAGAAATAATAGATTAATTATAATCAAATAATAAGTCTTTACTGTTAATAAATATAAACACTCATATCAGGGTAGAGATTTCTACAATAAGCCTATCGATCAGAGCTGTGTTTCTCCCTATGCATGAATAATTGGTAGGACTCCAATCAAGATCCTAGATAGGGAGGGAATACGCTTACTCTTCCAAATAATAAATGTAAAATTCATTTACCTTTTTTATTTTTTATAAGCTCCTAAATAAGTCAGAAAGAGAAGAGATATTAAATAAGTAGAGCTATAAAGAAGACAAATAATCCCTTTCTATTTAAAAAGTTTCCTTTATATTTCTAAGTACCTTCTTTATATCTTCTTACTTCAAAAGTATTACTACCCTATCTGAAATTCTATAATATAGTTTTATTCCTTTTATACTATACTCGATCTAAACCTACATCTGTTTTCTTTATATACATTTTGCTTTATCTCACTTTTCCATTTAGAAATATACTCACAAAATATTCTTTTTCATTTTATATAAATTTAATACTAGTTGTATAACTTTGCCAAATTTGGGCAAAGTTGTTAGAGTACGCTTTCAAAATATCTAGATCTGAGTAAGGCCATACTCCTGATTCTCTAGAAAAAGATTTTCAGAATATTGTAAGTATTTAGTACTCGGATCTTTAATTTCAATATATGGATTATAATGCGCTGATAATTGTAGATAACAAAAAAATTACTAGCTTGCTCGAAGCCTTTCGAATAATAGAGCGATTTCCGGAGGAACAATGATATATAATATTTACAAAATTCAATTCTTGGGTGAAAGTCTAAAAAGAAACTATAGATACCCTTATCGAAATATTAATAGTTTAAATCCTTTATAATAATCTTTATCTCAAAGCTAATATTTCCATAAAGCAAATGAAAGTCGAAAATAAGAATACTTTGTATTAAAATAAGAGTGGTAGAATAGTGGTTGTATGTATTATTGACTATGTGTGACGGATTAAAAGGATTATGCCTGTTAGGGCAGGGAAAAAGGTTCTACCGGTAGGACCTTAAGGTCCTGTCAGTAGAAGGTATAAAAGGATATTATACTTTCAATTCTTGTATTCGATAACTTGATATTCTTTTATATAGATTATTAACTTTAATTTATTATTTATTATCAATTATCGATTATGCCTTGAACCTAATCGTTATATTATATCAAGTTTATATTACGATCCTGAGAAGAACAGAATATCTAACTAAGACTCTATTAGTAATCCAAGTCGAGAGTATATATAGGCATTTTTGATACAATCCCTCCCTGAAGATCTATTACTTATTTAAACCTATTGGAATAGCTCTCATTATGAGAGCCACTATAGCAGGAAGTTTACGATTAAACAATTAGCAGCCCGATTCCTTAGAACAGCTTTAAGTAGTCATTCAAGGTTTTGAGAGTGAGTCCTTGAAATAATTGTTAGATATCAAAGAAGCACCCTAATCTTTGAAAAGATATGGAATGGTTGAAGTTGATGTGCTATTTGTACCAGCGAACCTCTCTGGTTCTGTATCCGGAAGAACTATGAATCTAGTTATGATTGATCACTTTGTGCTGCCTATATTAATAAACCTTTCTAGTTCTGTATCTAAAAGAGCCACTATAACTACCCATCCCTCTACCCCAATTGAGCTAGAACTTATTCAATAAAACGCTGAACTTCAAAAACAATTGAATTGCCTTTCAGCTTTCCTAATGGAGAGACCAAACTCATTTTGTTGTCGACATCAACGAAGATCCCCTTTGTTCTCTCTCAAACTTTATTAGGTTTTATTTATCACAAAAAACCATCAATCTTTAGCCTCCCCATATAGCTTTTACTGAATAGAAAAACTTAGTAGTAAAATTAAAGATCTGAAGCTTTTGAATAATAATATCAAATCTATCTTTGAAGTATGGAGAATCCTTATTGAAGGGAAACTGCTTGATAATATAGACTACTATATAGATGAATAATTCAAAGTGTAGGCTGTATTTAATTGGACTACAGATATAGTACAAAACCATTTGGTACCCTGAATAACTCATACAGAGTTCCGAATCTCTAAAGCTATAATAGATTTCTTAGCTACTATCTTTCTAATACCTAACCGCTTGGAACTAACTACTAAAGACTTTAGAGCTTTATGCATAGGTATCTTAACCTTTCATCAATTCTATACCCAATTCTTGGAATTAGCTTTCAAAGCAGAAATTCCTGAAAGCACCTATTGCAGGGAAATTGCCTACAAAATCTCTTCGAACCTTCGTAATGCTACTCTAGTCACTATAAATATCTACTCGAAACTTCGAGATTATACTAACCACTTGGTTAATATCGACGCTCGGCTAAGAACTGCTAATACAAGATTCAAGACAGAAAATCGAATAAAACCTTTAAACTCTGGTTTAAATAAAATCTCAAAACCAGCTATTTCTTTAGTAAGAGTAAATCCCATATTGACACTAAGGACTTCTACACCACGCCCATCATTAGGAATAAGAATCAAAACTCCAGGAGCTTGTTATAAATGTAGCATAGAAGGATGGACCAAAGATTATATATACCCCTCCGAAGGCCTATACAAAATAGGCCCCAATGAAAATTTTCTCTCGGACAAGAAATCTAATAAAACTGAACCTCAGGGTGACCCCAACTCTTATAAATCGGGAAAGAATTAAACCTTGGGAAAGTCTTTCTTTAAGGTTTTCAATATAACCTAAAACATATTGATCTTCGAAGTCTCCTTGGCGGAGGAAATTTCACATTTCTGTATCAAATCTTGTTCCACAGGTTTCATATAAAAGTATCCGCTTTGATGAATACTAGAGCAATAGCTTATTTGCTTATTAATACTTCCTTTGCAAAATTACTCTCTAAACGTATGAATGTATCTATCAATGCCCTTAAACACCCTATATCTGTCAAAGAATATAACGGAAATAGAGGTACTCCGATTACCCATTCTATATATTTGATATTGTACATAGATGAAAGAATCTTCATTTGAGTACTATTTTTATTAATCAATATAGCCCGAGATATTATATTTGGAAACTACTGGTTAACAAACTACAATATAGGAGTACGATCTTTATATTGATAATTACTTTGACCAAAGAACTTTTCACTTACTCTGTATTTCGCTCGAATCATTCTAATATTCCAAACTTCTCTCCAATCTTCGACCCCAGATTTGGACCCACAAAACGACGTCCTTCAACACAACGCTTTATATCCTGAACTCTCAGAAGTATTACCCCCACCTCCTTCATTCTACAATAAATATGAATAGAATATTAAGAAATATATATATGAGCTCTATGCTCAAGTTCAGGAGGTCTTTCTAAAAGTGTTCTTTAAGATTCTACCAGTAGAACCTAAATCATCTGCTAGCAAAACCTTTACTAAACAAAAATCCCGATTTCTTGAAAGAAATACTTTATAAAGAGACTACTAGGTCATTATTAAAGGCCTCTCCGTAGATATCACTATAATTACTGTCGAAGCCTTTCGACTTTATACTCGTTGACGTGATAATATAGCTTTTATAACTAATATCTATAAGCTCAACTTCATTATTGATTCAAGGCTTCAAGATACTAGCGATATGGAATTGAAATAATTGATAGAGAGAGTGTCTACGGATTATTATGAATTCCTAGAAGTATTTTTGAAATATGAATTGAATAAATTGTCTGTCTACTCCTCCTATAACCATTATATTGAGATCCCTATGGATACTCAATTGAAGATATCCCCAATATATAATATATTCATTAAGGAGCTATTAATAGTAAAAGAATACCTGATTGACAACCTCAAAAAGGGATTTATTAAAGCTAGTAATTTTCCCTTTATAGCTCCTGTTTTATTTATTAAGAAAGTCAATGGAGGATTACACTTCTATATAGATTTCCGTCAACTCAATGTGATTATTAAGAGAGATGAGTACCCTCTACCTTTTATTAACAAAATATTTGTATAAGTCTTTAAAACAAGAATCTTTATAAAACTCGATATTAGACAGACCTTCCATAGGATTTATATGTATCCCAATTCTGAAGATTTAACTACCTTTTATATTCACTATAGAACCTATAAATGTAAGGTTCTACCTTTCGATTTAACTAATGGATCTGTAATATACCAGAGGTACATGAACAATATCCTCTTTGATCTCCTCGATATTATTTATATAGTATATTTGGACGATATATTGATTTATTCTAAAAACGAAAATGATTATAAACTTTATATTTTAAAAGTTTTATTCCACTTGAAAAAGGCAGGATTGTAAGCAGATATTGATAAATACAAGTTCAATATGAAATATACAAAATATCTCGATTTCATATTTATTATAGAGGGTATAAAAGTCGATCTTGATAAGATATTTGTTATTAAGGATTGAAAGCCCCTAATAAATATCCAGGGTGTACAATCTTTCCTGGGATTCTATAACTTTTATAAAAGATTTATAAAAAACTATGATCGAATAGCCAGACCCTTAATATTACTCATACGGAAAGACACCCCCTACTTGTTCGATATTGATTATATAACCAGCTTCGAGAAACTAAAAAATATACTTATAAATACATCAGTCTTAATCTATTATTAAATCTATCTCCCTTTAATAATCGAGACCGACGCTTTAAATGGAGTTGTTGAAGGTGTTCTTTCTCAGCTGCAAAATGATGGATAATGACACTCAATTGTGTTTTTCATAAAGACAATACTTTCTGCTGAAATAAACTATACTATTTTTGATAAAGAAATACTAGCAATTATTAAGGTATTCAAGTATTGGAGACCTGAGCTTACAAGAGCTCCATACTACATCAGAGTTCTTACAGATTATAAATCCTTGGAATATTTTATAACAAAAAAGACCCTCAACTAACACCAAGCCGATTAGGCCGAGATTCTCTCTAACTTCTAATTCGAGATTACTTATTGCTCTGGAGTTAGTAATACCTATACAGATGTATTTAGCTGTTGTAACCAAGAAGTTATTATATAAAAAGAGATTAAATCAAAATATCAAATTCAAATTTTGCTCCCCGACTCTATATTAAATTCTCGAATTACAGATAACCTCAATATGAAGGGGGAAAAGATTATATTATTATTTTCTATTGATCAGGAGGAGTTAGACCTTATTGATCAATTGCTTTTTACTAATCGAGAGTACTCTATATTATAAGATTAATACGACTTAGTAATCAATTTCAAGAAGGGATATTTGTTATACAATGATTTGTTATTATATAAGGACCGACTAGTAATACCAGATATAAACAATTTGAGAATAATATTAGTTAACAAAATATATATTTAGATTTCTTTTGTATATCCAAAAAGAAACAAAATAGAGTTATTAATGAAAATAAGATATTACTAGAAAGAAATCCCTATATTCGTTAAGTAGTATATCGAAAACTATACGAAATGTTATAATTATTAGATCTCAAAAGATAGGACCCCAGGATTCCTTCACCCACTATTTATACCTTCCAGACTATAGGCTGATGTCTCTATAGACTTTAAATCTTTCCCTTTAGATAAGTAAGGTTTCGACTATGTTTTCGTAATAATCAACAGGCTCTCCAAACAATCAATTTGTATCCTATACCTCAAGACTACTATTATAAAAGAAATAGTAATAATATATATATATAACATTTACTACTGGAAGGGTGCTTTAATAACTATTACCTCAGATCGAGGTCCCCAATTCATATCGAATTTCTGGAACGAATTTTCCTGTATTTTAGAAGTAAAACTCAAGCTCTCAATAGCTTACTATCCATAAACAGATGAACAAACTGAGATTATGAATCAATACCTTGATTAAAGACTGTGTCCATATATCAACTACTTTTAGAATGATTGGTCGGATTTACTACCAATTATAAACTACGCCCAATTGACTCTTCCATACAAAAGTTTGGGTATGTCCCTCTTCGAGCTTCAGAATAATTATCTGCCCTTAATTTCTTTTGATTGGATCAGATTAGTATTAAGCATAATCACAGAAAAGCTGGCGTACGCTAATGCCCAGAGATTTACTAAATGTATACACCAAGTCTGGGAAATAATCAAAGCTATTATTAAAAAGACGCAGGATAAGAAAACCAGAGATATAGATAGTTATTATTGGGTAGTCAATTTCGATATAGGAGATTATATATATATTATTACCAAGAACTTTCTTATTGATCGATTCAATAAGAAACTCGATCTTCAGATGGCTGGTCCTTACTAAATCCTGGAAAAGGTGGGCCATTCTTATAAAGTCGATCTCTCTACAAATATGAAAGTTTATAAGGTCTTTTCCTCTAACAAACTTCGAAAAGTCTTTATCAATCTAGTTCCTAAATAAAAGCAAGATCTCTTACCCCCTATCTCTATTATAGATAATATAGAATATAAAGTATAAGAAATTCTGAACTCTAAGCTTTCTTATAACAGACTATAATATAAGATAAAATGAGTAGAATATAATAATGATTCTAATTAATATTATTATTCTAATATTATATATTCACTTTATAAAGTTCGAGATTTCCATATTCAATACCCTGCTGTAAAAGGACCGTCGAAAGATCTACTAGTTTGAATCCGAGCCTGGGAAGAAGGAATAGACAATTACAATCACCTGGTAGACGACAAACCTATGGATCTAGTAATACAAAAAGACTTTCTCGCTCTTTTTATTATATAAAAAACAAAAAACCCTATAAAAAACTGATTTATCTATGATTATTATTATTTATAAAAATTCTGTTTTTACTATAGACACCTTGTTGCGTTTGTTTGCGCTTATTTTCGTACTTTGTTTTTTTTCTTTTGCTTTCTGTATTTATTATATATGTTTCCCTATACAACTTAATCCTCTTTCTTTAAACTTTATATTGTTATTAAACTTATTATATTATTCTTATAAACTTGCTCTACACCCCCTTAAAAATATAAAATGAATTCAGTTATTAGTTTCTTTAGTTCATCCCGCCGAATGGTATTATCGCCAAGAATCCCTGGCTATAATCATTCCCTAGCCCTAGCAAACGAGTCAGATATCAGTAGAACCTTTTTCTTTGCTGCTGCTAATAATGAACTTATAGAAGCTGTTGCAGATGAAGCTGTATTGTATGAACAGCTTAGGCTATCTGCGAACGCCGCCGCTTCAGAACTAAATGTGGAAGAGATATCGATTCTAATAATCTTTTAATCCAAAGGATTAATCTCTCTGATTGGAATTATTGATTGAATCAAACAAATTTCGAGCCGGTAGGTGCAATTCAATATAATCGGATTAGTAAAAAAGCAGATTGTTAAGAATCTACTCAACACTGGAGATAAGGTATTTAAGCTGTTCCAATTTGAAAAAGAAGAAAGACTCTGGGAGGCTGATAATCATATCGAAGCCAAAGTCCAGGCCGAACACCCTGAATATGAAAACTTTCTGAAACACAGCATAGAATCGCAAAAGAAACTCTAATAACAAGATAACAAAATGTATAATTGAAAAGAACTTCAAGTTGTTGTATTCCAGGAATACTTCGAAATAGTGGAAGAATGGCAGCACAATATCTCGTTTACTATCCCTTTGATCCATGCCCTTTATTTAGCCAAGTCTCAGATTAATAACTACTAAGCTATTAATACAACAATTCTCAATCGCCTTGAGAGAGTTTTAGCGAAAAGTAGAGAATAGAGAGTTAGGAACTCTAGAAACCGATGCCCCAGCCCCTACAACAATAATACCAAGATAATTACAATCTTACTAAAGAAAAAGACCTTGGTAAAATTGCTTTCTACAACTTCGACCTTCTTTAAAGAAAATAAATTAACCATATTGCTTTATGGTATCCTGGGTTTATTCAAGAATAAATTCTTTACAATCTCCCTTTCATTTCTAGGAGAAACCGGGAAACCAAAAGGAGAAAGAACTCTGTGCATTCACAACAACGAAGATGGTATGGCTATTAGGTATACATTAAGAAAAACAATCAAGGTAAGAAAGATTTATATTATTGAGATCCTGAATTCGAAATCAGATTATAATATTTCGCTCTTACTCTCAACTTCAAAAAAAAGAATTGCATTTGATGTAGAAATTAAGGTTGAAGATAAGAAAGATATAAAGAAATAGAGATAAAAATAATAAGAGTATTACTAATTCCGGAAAAGGGAGTAATATAACGAATTAAAAGGATTATATCTATTAGGGCAGGGAAAAAGATTCTACCGGTAGGATCTTAAGGTCCTACTAGTAGAAGGTATAAAAGGACATTATACCTTCAATTCTTATATTCGATAACTTGATATTCTTTTATATAGATTATTAACTTCAATTTATTATTTATTATTAATTATCGATCATGCCTTGAACCCAATCGTTATACTATATAGATTGACTTATAAGACCTAGAATCTAGACTACAAAGTGGAAGATATATATATGTGTACATGTGCTATATCACATGTGATATGGCACGTGGTATATATTGTATATTTCCAACACTCCCCTAGAGAGATTACTCTCTCCTAGCTTCTATAGTTAAACCTTATTCTATTATAAGATCTAGTATATTCTTGAACCTTTCGAATATTACTCTAGCGCATGACTTTGTTAGTCCATCTGTAGTCATATCTTTAGTATTGACATAGCTAGTATTAGCTAATTGTTTCTCAGTTAGATCCCTGATAAAGTAGTAGTATATATCAATATACTTCGATTACTTGTGTAGATGAGGGTTCTTAGTTAGGGCTAATGCTCCTTGACTATCACCTAGCATCTGAACTGCCTCTTTATTACTAATATACTTCGAGCATTTCAAGTCCTTTAGTAGTTGAGCTAGTCATTGGCCTTACTTCGTAAACATAGCTGTCGAAATGTACTCTGCTTCTGCACTTGATATCGCTACAGACGTTTGCTTCTTACTTGCCCATAAGATTAATCCACTGTAGAACATTACTATACCTCCCGAAATGCTTTTTCGATCAGTTTTATTAGATGCTCAATCTGCATCTGTATAGACTTTAATGGTATCCTGTGGGAGGTTGTAATCTTTGTATATAGTCGGCTGGACTCCCCCAGGTCTGAAGCGTAGCTTCTGTTTAATGGTTAATCTCAAATATCTTATAAGGTTCTTGAGTGTAATATTATGATGCTTTACTGGATTGGATATAGCCTGCGCTAATCTTCCAAGGCTGAAAGCGATATCTGGTCTTATATAAACTATAGAATGAATTGTACTGCCAATCGCTTACTGGTACTCATAAATATCTGTCAATTTGTCATCTGAATGTGTAGGTTGTAGTTGGCTATAATCAGATATTGATATCTTTCTTGGTGTGTATTGATTATGGGGAATTCCGAACTGTGTGAGCATAGTATCTAAATACTCTTTTTGATCCATTATTAGAGTTCTTTCTTTTCTGTTTCAAATAATGCGAACTCCTAAGATCTTACTAATCTCCCTTAGATTCTTAGTATTAAAGCGAGCAGAGAGTTTTTGATAAAATCATTCAATGTCTTGTTTCTGCGCTATAGCTATAACGATATCATCTACATATACTAATAATATTAGATTTATTTGGTGATTAGTATATAAACAGGGATCGGCCTGACTTTGTATAAATCCGGTTCCTAGTAGATGCTCTTTTAATAATAAACTCCAATCTCTACCAGCCTGCTTCAAACCGTAAAGACTGCGGAGTACATGAAGAACATGCCCTTGTTTTACTTATACTCCTTAAGGAGGGGCTAAATAGATTTCCTTTTTCAAGTGCAATTTAGTAAAGGCATTCTTAATATCGAAATGTAAGCATTCCAAATCTTCTTGTATAGTGATTACTAGAAAAAGATAAAGAGTATCCAGTCGAACTATAGGAGCAAATGTTTCATTATAATCTTTCCCTAGGACTTGACTAAAACCTCGAGCTATTAATCATACTTTGAATCTCTTTATTATATTATTCTTAGTTTTTATAGTAAAAACCCATTTGATTGAGACCAGGTTGTTCCCTTATAGAAGGATGAATTCTTTCCAGATATTATTTTTGATTAGAAAGTCAACTTTCTCTTGAATTACTGTTTGCTACTCCTTTTCGTGTTTTTTGTCTATCACAGCTTCCTTATAGGTCTTAGGGATTTTGATTCCCAATATCTCATTTGCAGGTAGTACTATATTGTTATTTTTAGGGGTGTTTATAAGTATAATTATAAGATAAGAAGTGATTGTATTCTATATTCTTCTATTGTTTCGTAGAGTGCTTGGGATTACTATTATAGCTTGTTCGATCTGTTTGTTGGATAGCTCATTTGATATAGCAAGAAATAATCGAATTATCTTAGGAATTCCCTACTCCTCTTGATTATCCATATTTGTATTCCTTTTTCTCTTACAAAGATTATACCTCGTTTCTGAGGGCTGATCTCGTGATTTGTAACTTTGCTCATTTTGAGCAAAGTTATATTTAATGGGTGAAATTGAAATAGAAGCTGGGAATATATTAATAATAGAATTTTTAGAAACTTCTTTGGATATACTTGATATTTCTTCTATTTGCTTTGGCAGATCGGGTGTCACTTTTGGTATATCTAATGTTTCCTTTACCTACTCTAACAAATCAAATAGTAAATCAGGGACAGAAAAGATGTTACTATCTTTATCTTCATTAAAGCAGGGAATGCTTTCTTTGTTGGTTTCCCTAGGTAATTGTATTTCGATAGAGTCTGGGATTACTGAATTAGATGAGATTGATGGATTAATCTGATTGAATGATACTTCTAATGAGAACTTCGATCTGCCATGAGATTTTCGGTCTGATTCGATATTCTTTGTTCCTTAAGCTCCAGCAATATAATTCCTGAGTTTTAAATCCATATCCCCGCCCTTATAGTTTTTATTGATTATAATTCGTAAAGATCGATAGGTATAGTTTAATTCAGGTGAGTATATTTTCATATGCTTAATTATATTCTTTGAATATCCTAAGAATATTCTGAGTTTTGTAATATCATATAGTTTATTGTATCTCTATTCATTTGGGATTGTCTTAGAATTAATATAAGTATAACATCGACTCCCCCAGATCTTATATTTGTTGATATCTAGTATAGTATTAGTAAATGCCTCTAATAAGCTTTAGTCAATCTCATTTAAGTCTGGTCTAATACTGATACGATTTTGAATATATATATTGTATTCTATAGTTTCATCCCAGAATTCTAGTGGTAAATAGGCTTTCTTTAATATTATTCTTATATTAGTCTCTGCTATACGGATATTGTGTTCGGCTGGGCCGTTTTGATATAATGATACTGTCACTATAACCTCTGATTGTACTTCAGATTTCTATTTTCGAATTGATTGTAATAGTTCTGATATATTGTCTATTCTAGCGGCGATCACTAATACTCCTATATTAAGCTCAATTTCTCGTTTCCATTCTTTTAGTAAAAGAATTGTATTATTTTTATATCTCAAAGGAATAATCTAGTTTATTCTTATTACACTATCGATAATAAGGATGAAATATCTATATCCTTAAATGAATCTTGGGAAGGAATCAGCGATATCAAAATGAATCAATTCTAATCTCTTGGACTTTCGAGTGCTTAATTCATTCGGAATTCTATTAATCATTTTTGTAAGGGAATAGATGTTATATATATTAAGAGATAAGGGGATCTTAATGGGCTTCTAAAGTATAGTTATTTTGTATAGATTTCTGATTTTGTTAGGGCTGAAATGATTAAAATATTGATATCAGATTAGGTATCTTTTCTTTTCTGACATTGTTAGTTCTTCAGAGACACCCTTTATATCATCTAAGATCTTAGTAGATAATATAGAATCTTTGTATCCTGATTTTATATGCGAAATGATATATATTCTATCTTTCATTTTAGCTTCAATGATCTTATTATTCTCATTGCCTTTTGGTATGAAATACATCTTTTTAAGACTAAATCTCCCTTCGAATCCTGTCTCGCAAATTCTCTTAATAGAAAGTAAATTGAGTTCTAGTTCTGATATATATAAAACTCTATTTAAAATCATTCTTGATCTGTCCTTATATATTATATCTATTATCCCTTTTTTATACGAGTATATAGCTTCTTTATCAATTACTATCTTTCATCGCGGTGTAATAGTTAGGGTCCTGAAGAGAGAATGTTGGTCAGATATGTGTGAAGTAGTGCTGGAATCGGTATACCATAGGGATGAGAATGCTTTACTAATAATCTCTTCAGTAAGATGGCAATGTTCAGAATCAGAGTTGTCGCTATTTTTATTATCAATGCTTTCTATTAAGCTTGATTCGACTATATAGGCTTTGTAGTTGTATTTCTCTTTCTTTTCGATTCGGGAAGAGGAAGTCAATTATTATTGCTTCTTTTTGTGTCTTGTATTATATATCAAGAGATATCTTATGCGTTTAAGTGAAGGGCATTTCTATATTAAGTATTTCGTCTTGTTATAGAGTTCGCAGGTGTTGGGTGTATTTGACTTTGAGTTTGTATCTGAGTTCCGATAGAGATCGTAATATAAATTATCTCTATTTCTTTTAGTAATATATACTATCTCTATAAAACTCTTAATCTCAATTTCCTTAACTTGTAGATATTTAATCTTTTAGTTAATTGTTAGAATATTACTAATAATGCGTATTATATCGATAATAGTTTTATACTCATTTGAAAAAAATATAATTAGATTTTGGAAGAGTGATTTATTAGTACACATAGTACCAGCAGAGGAGTCTATAGATATAAGTCTTCAACGAAGCTTCTTGAATTTATCCCAGATACTAATAATTATTATATCGGATATATCTTCTGGCTAGAAAACAAAGTTTTTGATTTTAAGAAGATATTCGTCCGCGGCGATATCATCGATCTGAGTATACTTGATTACAAGATAATCCCAAAGTCCTTTTACTATATTATATTCGTCGATTAAGGCTTCATTATCATTAAAGAATAAACAGTAGATATAAAATAGTGTATTTACTTTATCCTTAAGAAATATAGCTTTCTTTTTGATATTGAATTAAATGAATATAGTTTTGTTATCTTCGAATAGATTTAATTCCTCAAAACCTTTTGTCAAGGTATTATCAATACTAATCGCAACTCGTACATATCCGTATAATATCTTCTCGCAGGTATAGAATATAGCTTTCCCTCAAAGTTGAATCCTCATCTAACGAGTCCATTGCTTGTGGTTTTCTTGAATGAGGGGAGGAATACACTTGGAATAATCCTTACGCTTGGTGTCGTTGTTTATCGTAATATCGAATAGGTGAAAATATTGTTAGTACGGGGTATTTTTGCGTATGTTACAACTTTGCCAATTTGGGGCAAAGTTATATAATGGTTTAAAATGTATGTATATATAATACTTCTTTAAAAGAAGAGTATAATATATATAATGATTACATCGCAACTATCGCTCAGTAATTCTCTTACTGTGCTAGGTGAAATCTTGATTGACTTAGTTCTTATAAAGAACTTGTTTATCATCGATTTCTATTTAGGCTACATAGACTTTATTGAATAATCTTCGGCCGTAGTCTTACTGCGGAACACCGAGCTTTATAACCTATTGAAATAAGAGTAGTAGAATAGTAATTGTATGTATTATTGACTATATAGATTGACTTATAAGACCTAGAATCTAGACTACAAAGTGGAAGATATATATATATGTACACGTATCATATCACATGTGATATGGTACGTAGTACATATCGTATATTTTCAATATAAGAAGATATTATATAGATATACATGAGTTGCGATTAGTATTAATGATACCTTAATAAAAGATTTTAAGGAATTAAATTTATTCGAAGATAATAAAACTATATTCATTCGATTTAATATCAAAAAGAAAGCTATATTTCTCAAGAATAAAGTAAATATACTATTTTATATTTATCGCTCACTCTCCAATAATAATAAAGCTTTGGTTAACGAATACAATATAATAAAAGGACTTTAGAATTATCTTACAATCAAATATACCTAAATCAATAATATCACCGCAAACAAATATCTTCTCAAAATCAAGAACTTCGTTTTTTAGTTAGAAGATACACTCAATATAATAATTATTAGTACCTGGAACAAACTCAAGAAGCTTTATTGAAGACTTATATCTACGAACTCCTCTACTGGTATTATATATACTAATAAATCACTCTTCCAAAATCTAATTATATCTCTCCCAAATAAGTATAAAACTATTATTAATATAATATACATCGTTAGTAATACTCTAACAATTAACCAAAAGATCAAACATCTATAAATTAAAAAAATTGAAATTAAGAATTCTATAGAGATAATATATATTACTAAAAGAAATAGAGATAATTTATATTATAATCTCTATCGAAATCTAGATATAGATTTGAAGCCAAATATATCTAATACCTACAAACTTTGCAATAAAATGAAACATTTAATATAGAAATACCCTTCATTTAAATGCGCAAGATGTCTCTTGATATATAATACAAGATATAAGAAGAAGCAATAATAATCGATTTCCTCTTCTCAAATCAAAAAGAAAGAGAAATGTGATTACAAAGCCTATATAGCCAAATCAAGCTTAATAGAAAGTATTAATAATAAAAGTAGTAACAACTCTGATTCCGAATATTACTATCTTACTAAAGAGATTATTAGTAAGACATCCCTATTCCTATGATATATCGATTCCGGTGCTACTTCATACATGTCTGACTAATATTTCCTCTTTAGGATCCTAATTATTACATTACAATGAAAGATAGTAGTTAGTAAGAGAGCTATATATTCATACAAAAAAGGGATAATAGATATAGTATATAAGAATAGATCAAAAATGGTTTTAAATAGAGTTTTATATATATTAGGATTAGGAGTTAATTTACTTTCTACTAAGAGAATCTATAAGACAGGATTCGAAGGGAGATTTAGTTTTAAAAAGATATATTTTATATCAAAAGGTAATGAGAATAATAAAATCATTAAAGCTAAAATAAAAAATGAAATATATATTATTTTGTATGTAAAATTAGAATATAAAGATTCTGTATTATTTGCTGAGATTTTAGATAGTATAAAGAGTATCTCTGAAGAACTAATAATATCAGAAAAAAAAAGATATCTAATTTAGTATTAATATTTTAATTATCTCGATCCTAATAAAATCAAAAACCTATATAAGGTAATTATACTTTAGAAGCTTATTAAGATTCTCTTATCCCTTGATATATATAATATCTATTCTTTTATAAAGATAATCAATAGAATTCCAAATGAATTAAGTACTCGAAAATCCAAGAGATTAGAATTAATCTATTTTAATATCGCTAATCCTTTTCCAAGATCTATTTGAGGATATAGATACTTTATCCTTATTATTGATAGTGTAATAAGAGTAAACTGGATTATCCCTTTGAGATATAAAAGTAATACGATTCTTTTACTGAAAGAATGAAAACAAGGAATCGAGCTTAGTATAGAAGTATTAGTGATTACCGCTAGAATAGATAATATATCAGAACTATTATAATCAATTCGAGAATGGAAATCTAGAGTATAATCAGAGATTATAGTGATAGTATCATTATATCAAAATAACCCAGCCAAACGCAATATCCATACAGCAGAGACTAATATAAGAGCAATATTAAAGAAAGCCTATCTATTACTAGAATTCTGAGATAAAGCTATAGAATACAATATATATATTCAAAACTATACTAGTATTAGATCAAACTCAAATAGGATTGACCGAAGCTTATTAGAGGTATTTACTAATATTATATCAGATATCGATAAATATAAGATCTAGGGGAATCGATATTACACTTATATTAATTCTAAAATAATCCTAAATGAATAGAGATATAACAAACTATATAATACTATAAAACTCAGAATATTCTTAGAATACTTAAAGGATATAATTAAGTATGTAAAAATATATTTATTTGAATTAAACTATTATTATTATTATTATTATTAGTAATTTTCAACCGGGCCGTATAGGCGAACCTCCCAGGGGGCATTACGGTTGGGCTAACTGCGGGATAATCTCTAA
>PQXI01000312.1:0-33710 GCA_004786145.1 Botrytis paeoniae | reverse complement strand
CCCCAAGAAGAAGCGCGTGTTAATCTTAATAATAAAGCTTTTTTGCCTTGACCCTTTTCCCCAAGTAATTATACCCAGTTAATTAATCCCAAGCCCCAAAAACCCCAGCGGCCCAAAAAATAACCCCTTTTGCAATCAAGTGGGAACACAAAGTCAAGCAAGACTTTACCTGTATAGCAAGCAAGCAATAGAACAAAAAAATAAGAATAAGCCAGTAATCAACGGCCAGACAGCCACCAGACCTAAGCCAGCATTCAAACGCCAACCGCAAGTAATAATTGGGAAATACTATACCTACTGTACCTACTGTACTAGTAGTAGAGTAGTACCATTTACCGGTGCGACCTTGACAACCTTAACCTACACACAACTTTTTTTCGCCTTCTACATCTACATTACATTACTTTACTTTTTACATTCACTCACTACTCACTACACACTACAATCGACAATCGTTTAGACTCACAACTTTTTCTTCTATTCTCTTCAATCTTCTATTACCTTGACCTGTTGGTATCGTAACTTTCAACACATACCGAGTAAACACAATTACTTGGTCAATTTTATCTATTCATATCTTGATCCGCAATAAAAGACCACGCGAACCAATACTTGTTGAGGATCAAAGAATTAATATCTGGTACGTGCTATTATTCGTATTCCTGCATGATTTGGACATCATCCCATCGAATCAATCCCTCGATCTTTCAAAATACCTTCAAAATACCTTCAAAAGTTACATTTTTGGATTCCCGAGACTTGTCCATTGAGTTTGATCTCTTCCATCTCAACCACCTTGTCTGCGACCATCTTTTGGTTTATAGAAGCTGATTTCTCCCATCTTGTTGTGCCAACAGAGTTTACAACCTCCCACCTTCTTTCTTCACGAAAACAACCACCTTCGATCCTTCTACATCAATCATAACAATGGGTAAGCAATTTATTTCATTTTCGAGGCAGTCAATACTCTGGGAGGAAACGGCATCATCAGATTGTCAACAACTCCATCGACCATTGGTTGGATCTCAATTCTTCGAATTCGCACTTCACCATCTATCATCCCGACAATTATTCAGAACATATGATTGTTGCAACTACAGAGCTTCAAATCTCGAGTCTGATAGATTCGCACATTTCGAAATCCAATTCAATGAGTTGAGAAGCCATCTGTAATCTGCCACAAGATGTTTCATTATCAAGACATGTCAGCCATGAAGCCAAATACAAGTGGTCACTGGAATCTCATCATCTCCAAGAAATCTTCTGCTCCACCCCCTGGATCCCAAACTGAAGATAAGGAATGGTCTGTAATTCGATCTGAGAGCCTGTCGAAAGGTACCTCATTGCCTAAGCAATCGTTAGATAGTATCGAGCAGCGTCAATATCCTGGAAGCTTGCATCGCCATCAGCGAGGAGCAGAACGTATTCGCGCTCAATTTAGAAGCATGCTGGACGTTGAAGAAGCTCCGAGTTTGGAACAAATTTCTACGGACCACCATGAGTCAATGGAGTTATGGGTTGTAGAGAAGCTACAACAGGCTTCTAAAAATTATAGCACTACTTCAAATGACTGGGCTGACATTTTACCTCTCTATACAGCTACTAACGGAGCCCCAATGGCCCCTACCCGATCTTCTCCAATTCCCAATGGGGCACCATCATCCCCATTAGAAATTCCAATGACCGTCAGCTCAACAGATCCAAAGATCGCAGCTCAGCAAGCAAGCGATATGAAGAACATTGTTCGAAGAAAGTTGACTGGATATGTTGGATTTGCAAATTTACCAAATCAATGGCACCGCAAGAGTGTCAGAAAGGGTTTCAACTTCAATGTTATGGTTGTTGGTATGTGTGCAGCTTCCATGAATCAATATTTGATATATGCTAACTCCTGAATAGGTGAGTCTGGACTCGGAAAGTCGACTTTGGTCAACACTCTTTTCAACACTTCCTTATATCCACCAAGAGAACGCAAAGGACCCTCCCTCGATATTATCCCAAAAACCGTTTCTATCCAATCTATTAGCGCTGATATTGAGGAGAATGGTGTTCGTTTACGCTTGACTGTCGTTGATACCCCAGGTTTCGGTGATTTCGTCAACAATGATGAGTCTTGGCGACCAATTGTTGATAACATTGAGCAACGTTTCGATGCTTATTTGGATGCTGAGAACAAGGTCAACAGAATGAACATTGTTGATAACCGTGTTCATGCTTGTGTATACTTCATTCAACCAACTGGTCATGCGTTGAAGCCTTTGGACATTGAAGTTATGCGTAGACTTCATACCAAGGTCAACTTGATCCCAGTTATTGCTAAGGCTGATACACTGACTGATGAAGAAATTGCCGCCTTCAAGTTCAGAGTAAGGATTCCGATTGCATACTGTAAAACTCACGCTAATCATGCTCTAGATCCTTGCTGACATCAAGCACCACGATATCCAAATCTTCGAGGGTCCACATTACGAAAAAGATGACGAGGAGACAATTGCTGAGAATAAGGAGATTATGGACAAAGTACCTTTCGCAGTTGTTGGTGCCAATTCCGAGATTACAAACAGCGAGGGACGTAAAGTTCGCGGACGTAAATACCCATGGGGTACCATTGAAGTTGACAATGAGGAGCACTGCGATTTCGTCAAGCTCAGACAAATGCTTATCCGAACCCATATGGAGGAGCTTAAGGAACACACCAACAATGCTTTGTACGAGAACTACAGATCGGAGAAGCTTACTGCTATGGGTGTTACTCAAGATCCAAATGTCTTCAAGGAGGTCAACCCAGCTGTCAAGCAAGAAGAGGAGCGTCAATTGCACGAGCAAAAGCTTGCCAAGATGGAGGCCGAGATGAAGATGGTTTTCCAACAAAAAGTCGCAGAGAAGGAGAGCAAGCTGAAGCAAAGCGAGGAAGAGTTGTACGCACGACATCGCGAGATGAAGGAACAACTCGAGCGTCAACGTCAAGAATTGGAGGAGAAGAAATCCAGAGTCGAGAGTGGAAGACCAATAGAGAAGGAAGGCAAGAGGAAGGGATTTTCACTCCGTTAAGGAGTGAACTTCTTGCAATAACCAGGACCTGCCTTTTAATGATGGTACCGACACGACACAACCGATACTTTACTTTTTCAATTCATGTCTCTTTAATCATTGATCCTTAATATTTGGCAGTTGAAGAAGCGAGCGATGGGGTGAAGGGTGATATTTCGGGCGCGGCATTGCTTCTGCGAGGCAAAGGTCATAAATGCCATAATGGAGGTCTTGCATTCAAGAATGAGTGGTATTTCGAGGAGTTTTATTTTTGCACATGAGAATGACCGAAAGGGAAGAGGATATAAATGCAAGACACAAGACGAAAGACCATCATGCTTACAGAGAGATTGGTTTCTACTATAAGTTTTTTATTTTCATATGGCTTCAGATAAAAGTCTACCCGTGTTTCTTCATCCAAAAAACTTTCTGGGGGGTGGATCAATACTCTGTATTTATTATGATAGCTCGAGAGACTTCTTTAGTTGTTTTTTTCCTTTTTTACTTTGACTTTACTTTGATCTGTTCTTTTTTGCGCGTGGTTTTCTTTTTCTTTTTTTATTATCTTGAACTTAGTTGAGTAGGGCAAGGGAAGGCCTGATCTCATTTAAGTACGTACGTAACTACCTACCTACCTACCTACCTACCTACCTAACTTTTGCTTTGTAATGGAATGGAATGGAATGAATAATTAAAATGAAGATGAAGATGAATTGAGATGAGATGAATTGAAGTGAGATGTACGTGTGATGAGACTTAAATTGTGCGGGTTGAGGTTTGACGTCCGGTGTTTGATGTGTATGTTGTGAGCTGTGTGCTGTGCGTTGTGAGAGAAAATGGGGTATGATTGATTGCTAACTCTAGAGGCTAGAGAAATGAAATGAATGAATGAATGAATGAATGAATGAATGGATGAAGGGAGATGAAGGGAGGATGAAGGGAGATGAAGGGAGATGAAGGGAGATGAAGGGAGATGAAGGGAGATGAAGGGAGATGAAGGGAGATGAAGGGAGATGAAGGTAGTAGGTAGGGAGATGGATTGATAGGTTGATGTAAGTAGAGTAAGTTTTAAGTTCAAGTGCTGCTAGGTATTTGAGATATATATAGACGACTAAATTGAATTGGGTTGGATTGGATTTGTGGATGTTGTTGGTGGGATTGTGGAGAGGAAGAGAGGGAGAAGGAGAGGGAGAGGGGGGGTCTTGTTGTTGATGGTGAGTGAGTGAGTGAGTAAGTGAGTGGGTGGGTATGGTTTGGTTTGGCTTGGCTTGGGGTTGTGTTTTGAGTTGATTTGGTGTTGTGGTGTTGTGGGGTGTGATGTTGGAAGATGGGGATTGCCTGGATTAGTTGGATTACTTGGATTTGGGTGGAGGGAATGGGGTTGTTAGTTAGTGTCTAAGGCCGCTTTGTACTACTGGGTTTGTGTATGGTGGCTGGGCTGAGGTGTGCTGGAAAGGAGGGGAGAGATGTGTGGGAGGGAGGGAGAGGTGAGATGAGGTGAAGTAGTGTGGTGAGGTGGTGAGATATCAAGGGATGGTTGGTAGGGTCTGGGATTTCGTTTTTGATTGGTTCAGTTGAGATGTTGTAAGACTGGAAAGAGGATGGATGGGGATGTGGACGAGGGTGAGGTTAGTATGGATGTAGAGATGTGAATGATAGGGGCTTTAGGGGGTGATAATCCTCTCGGTAGGTAGTAGTTATGGGTTAAGAACTAGAGAGTTTGATTTTGATTTTGATGAATGGGGGAGTGCGGATTGGATTGTGTTATTAGCAGGCAGAAGTAAGTTGCGAGAGAGATCAAGAGCAAGAGGAGAGAGAAAAATATCAAACGATTATAGAGCGGTATCAGTAATGAGATGAGCTAGACAGGTTTGGAGATGTTGGTTTGGGTGCTAATTGCTAATTTTAATGCTGATACATAGCTTAATCTTTTTTGTCACCATAGTCTAAATCAAGGTATAGAAATAGAAAGAGTAGCTAGGAGAGGATTGGGAGAAATGCTACTTTGAGAAATCCCTTGAAGTTTGGGGTTATAAAAGTATGCTGATAGCGAAAAAGAAAGATGGCGAGGTTGAGGTTGAGGGTAAGCTTGAGATTAATATTGAGATTGAAGCTAGAATCGAGGATCAGATTTTGATCTGGAGGATAGAGTCATGGTTGGAAAAGTAGAGTTTGAGTCAATGTTAGAGGGAGATGGCTAATAGATTCAGTATTTGCGTTGAGGTATGCATCAAGTGAGAATGACCGAGGATCTTGATAACAGCGGTTGTGTGTGAAGGATACCCTAAATATGGGTATATGAAGCAAAAAGCATGGTTTGAGAAATTGATCGGTTAAAGAAGTTTGGACGTTTGGACAAATTTGTCATTTTTCTAGACGTGCAACAAAAAAATATGTTGAGATGGTTTGACACGTCAGTACACGTGGTTTGAGATTGGGATGGGAAAGTGCGAAGTTTGTATTGAGGAGGGGAATGGGGGTAATGGTAGGTCAATGAGATTAGAAAGTGTATTTCAAAAACTGTGCGATGCGATGTACAGCAAAGATTTCTGGCACGGCTCTTGTGCTTCTTGTTTATTTGTATGTGTGATTACATGTGATGGAGACTTTGTGTGGTGTGATATAAGTGGTTTTAGGTAATTTATGGGTAGGAAGAAGTTCATGAGGCAGAGAATCCATGTACTGGAGATTGAGATTCCAAGTTTGTCTACCTAAGTTTAATGTGTAGAGGAGAAATGCTAATGATAGTCGAACCCAAAGACTGTCTACCTAATTGAGTTCAAAGTACGAGGTAGGTTGATAGGGGACGCAAATGGTGATCGAATCCAAAGACTATCTTTATAGATGAGTTTGATGTGGGCCAAGAAGAATGATTCTCACACAGACTGATGAACATGAACAAGGGACGGTTTCGAATCAAATTTTTGTTAGTATCTCTTCATACATATACATCATGTAGGTATTGATATAGTTGCAAGGTTCGATGCACTGGGAGAGGGACATGAACATCAAGAAGTACAACAAAGTTCACGCATTGTTTGTCGTCATTTGGACCTCAAAAATGGGTTATTGGTATGTAATTGCTCTAGAAGTAGTTCCTTTCCAGGAAGCCTTCATCCTTCTAGATATAGCATATGCTGATATCTGCCTGAAATCAATCGCAAAAATGAACGCCCATACGATGATCGGATTATCTTGGTCCCGGATCCCTTGCTCCCATTTTCCCATTATCCCGCCAACCATATCGAACTCATCATAGCTCCAACACCCGAAATTATGCTTTTCTCTTGCACATTTTAGACGAGTGACATCGCAAAGGTTTCATAGGGACACTTCCCTTCACTGCCGTGGTGGTGGTAAACACAACTTGGAGCATCCCGAGGATCAGAAACCATTCCATATGGATGTCGAATGTTGCCGCCTTCAAGCAAGTTATATAGCTCAAGCAGGGTTCTTCTCTTGTTTAATGAAATGGCACAGTTCAATGCTGCCTTTTTTCCCCTCAAATTTCCTGAACCATCGATTTCTTGAATGATGTAAACAACGAAATCAATGAAGAAGGCGCGTATCTTTGAATCCTGCGTGGTGCGGTTATGACATTCCTGAACATGGGAAACATCCAGTGGCAAATCGTCTTCCTTACATGAGTTGACAAGTAATTCAAGGATGTCGTCTTGGAACTCATGGAGATTGTACTCTTCTGCAAAGGAAAGAAGTTCCATGATAATATCAATAGTTTGGACTCTCTCCTCGCGTGTACAAACTTTTTCTTTGAATAGATTATCAGATTTCATGGATCTACTGCCGCGAGCGTCAGTCCATTCGACAAATATTCCCAAAACGATTTTCTGGTAGTTGGGCAGGGTTGCTGCAGAAACTGCACTGATGTCCTTCAATGAATCCTTTCCAAATATCATGTCAAATAGTGGTCTTGATCGCCGATTGACCGATTCCTTTTGAATTAGCCAGTAACCGTTGGCCATCTGAATTGCATAATGGTCCTTGAGAGGGAGATTGTCTGAAATACTATGATTGCTGTCAGCCATAGTTATTTCTGAAGTGGAAGCTCTACATACTTCTGCACCTCGAAGCTAACAGTCAAATTAGCAGCTCCTGATTCTTTCTCTTGGGCGCCTTCAAAAGTGGCTAGCTTATTCGCAAGAGATTGGGATGAACCATTGGTATATAAACCAGTGAAACAGTTGCTCTGACCAGCGCAGCTTCGAGTCTTTGAGAATAAGCGTAGAGCTAGTCGAGTGAAACGGGATTGACGAGCGACTTCAGGCATTGGAGTTGCCATACCATCAGTAATGCTACTAGCTGAGCTAAATGAAACTTTTTCGATGTCCATATTTGCGATGTTTGCGTGGATGTAGAATTGAATGTGTTTGTTCGTATTCAAGGGGAAGTTTTAGTCGAACACTTGTAGAATTGTTGACTTTCTGGATTCTGAGAAGTTGATTATGGGAATTTCAAAAAGATGAAAAATTGTTGACGAGTCTGAAAGCTTTTAACCAGATATTCAAGATACAGCCGGAGCTAAGTTTTTCGAGCGCCGTATGAATTCACCACCGTGTTTGATTGGTTCGGGAATGAATGTATACCGAATCGTTCCATTCTATCTAGCGATGGCGAAGAATCGCGTGAAAACGAATATTGAATATATCCATGGCATGATAATCTTGGTTGTATTAAAGAGATTATTCACTTCTCGCAAAGATAAGTAGCTTCTGTGGGGTAATTGCTGGCCACTCCGCGGTGTCTCAATACATGATTTGACAGGTCAAATATCGAGGATGATCAAATTAGGTGCAAGATTGCTTCCCTTCGGACTGTATACTGTGTGTAGAGTTGAGGAGTACTGCCGTCTTTCGTTTTCTCAGATTGACTAATATGCAATGTGAAGGAGTTTACATCTCTGACGAGTAAATGCCTAAAAGTCCTTGATTTGACCAACTAGTGGATGGTGGAAGTGATGTCAGTGATAGAAAGTTTAAATAGATCTCGGGCAGGTATGGGACATATTATGTATGCTTGCTAGTATTTGACGGATTGCCACCAGGGATCAGATTCAATACTCTGTATAGGATAAGAAACTATACAGAGTCATTAGATAGAACCCACCCTACTGATGCTTGTTCTATTTTCAGCTAGAACCTACTTTCTGAAAAGATCAAATAAGCCTGAATTTCCGCAGTTTCACACCTCTCTCTATCAACACTTCTGGAAGCATCATAGGATCAGAATCCATCGTCTCGCCCGTCACAATATTTTTGAAATAATATTTGCCGATAGGCCATGGACCGTCATCTCTATCGAATTCTGCCCATTCATAAGGTAAAGGTGGGAGACGTGGGCCATCAAGAGTTTTTCCGTTTGGTTTGACAAAGTGAGTTGAGTACCCTGAATCTTTCCTTCGGTATAGTTCGATTTTCTATGGACTTGGTATAGGACCAAGTAGAGCTTCTCCATCCACTAAACCATGAATGAAGTAGGATCCTACAACTAGAAAGTCTACAAATGGTGTTGGACGTAAGATCATCGGTAGTTCGGTTCCCAATAGTACACATACACAGTCACCTTGTACTGTCAGCTCTTGTGAAGAGGTGTTGAGCTGGTGAATCAAGTCTTACCTTCCTCAACTCCAAGTTGCCCTATCCATATATATCCCTCTTCTGTTGCTATGAATGCCGTGGGACCAAAATCTATTCCATAAACATAATGTAGTATCGCATCTTGATCTTTATAATCTTTATCGACAGCTTCTAAATAGCTTCGGCGTAGCTCCCATGAATGTGGAATACGAAGTCCGAGTACGCCCTTGATAAATAGTTTCGAGGAATGCATCGATTAAAGAGCTGCCTACGATATAGTCTTTAGAGCTGAGGCCCTCGGGTTCCCATTTACGAATAGCTTGGAAAGTTTCCCTTGTATTGCCAGAACATTTTGTTTTAACTGAAGTAACTCTTGTGCAACAAATACCGGTGACTTCCAAGGTCGTCGGCGCTTGATATTCTATCACTGCAGAAGAAGAACCTGCTGCATATCTTCCCAGGACAATACCGATCATGATACTTTTATCTTCGAAAGACCAATTCGGAACCCATGATGGTCCGTCTTCAAATCTTTGGATCAACTGACAGTGTTGCAGCAGGTGCAGCCGCTTTGTGCCAGTGACATGGCTGAGCACCGCACTTTTATACACTTCTGCCACAGGAATAGAATAGTCGCACGTTATGCCGTCAGCAATCAAAGGCGACACTAAACCCAACACTCCATATATCTTATCACGGGGGTCGCTGCAGTTGCGATGCTTGGCCTATCTAAAATGTTCTGGTAATTCTCTCATGGGCTCTGGCAGGACTCCAAGAGAGTATGACAATAATTGAGAACGTATGTCGCTTGGAGTCGTAACTTTTCTTCCGAGCACCAACATTGCTTTTTTAAGAGCAGTGAATGCAATAGAGGTATTACCGCACTGTACTGATGATCCCTGATCGCCAAGTAAAGCTTCCTGTAGAACTCAGACTCGACTAAACCAAGGCCTCCGGAAGAGAGCTCTTATGGATGACCATGTTTTAGTGTCATATGGCAGATGAAAGTTTGAGTGTCTCCATTCCAGTAACTTGGTTCCAGGGGCATATGCAATTAATCCTCCTCCTATGTACTCGACCTGTTCGGCGAAATTCCCAACAGTAGATAAAGCGCTTGTACTATCGTCAGCTTCTTCGCCAAGCCAGATAATTGTTCGATCCGCGAAGGAGAAGATATCTCTCGTACGTCCGATTTCGTTACTTCTCTCGGGAATATCATTTTGATTGATACAGATAGAGTCTACCCATAATGTTCACGGCTTATCCGTGTACCTTAATTGTCTAAGTGTAACAGTAAGAGAAGCCCCAATTTGTATCTTTGACAAAGTTTCGCCCAACACATGTGCTGTGATTGGATTTTCGGTAGACCCCCAGATATATGAAAGAGCTTCACATTTAGGTTCATTTTACGGAAAATTTCCGTGTTTCGGCAAATCATAAAGAGCACGATCAAAATTTGGATCTGGATGGTCCCACGAATTTGGGTTTCCGTTGCGGTGTTTGAAGATATATCGCCCATCGATTGTTTTCATGGCATACGTATCACCTGGAAGAGTTCTTTGCAGTTTTTCAAGTGAAAGTCTCTTAATTTGACTAGTCTCTATAGGTGGAATGACTAGGGGTACGTGGAAAATGCGCATGGAGATATTGTCGTCTCGTGCGCCTGGCAGTAGACTCAATAGTCTGATCTCTTCATTTTCCCTTCCTAGCTGGGTATATTTGTAAGGAGCCATTCTCATCTCATTTAGAAGAAGAATCTTGCTAACGTAATCAAATGAAGCTGAAGATGAGGTCGAGTCGGGTTGTGCACTGCAGAGAAACCAAAAGCGCCCAAACGAGGGCATAAAACCTCAAGAAATGGCTTCAAAAAAGCGTCGTTGATAGCTAGGGCATATTGATATGAAGTTAGAACAATCTGTTTTCATTTATGAGACGATGTCTAAATCACACTGATATAAGTTCCACTATTGTAGTTCTTGAATTCAGCTGACTGCTAGGTAGAAAACAAGAGCCACAATTGAGCCACACCGGCTCAATTGATGTGGCTGCCTAAATTATGAGAGATTGACTGAACCAGTTGTCAATCAGGCATAGAAAATAATGTCACATCTATTCCCCTTATTAACCTTCTTTCGCGAGCCTCAGGCGAAAGCTGGAGGGTAAGTCCTTATCAAGATCACACATATTAAACAAAAAGCTTCTTCCTCTCAAAAAGCATTTTGAAAGCCTTGTTCTCGGTTCATTACAATTTGTGGACGAAATGCATTCTTTGTATTCTATCTAGCTTTGAAAAGTGCCTGCTCTCACCAGATTTCCATCAAATGGTATTCGTATTTTATTGATAGAACGTCCAAACTAATTATTTGAACTATCGAAAATCTGTTTGCGGCAACAATCACTTCAAGGCTTCTGGATGGTCATTCTTTCTCTCCATAGTGGCTTCCTGTGCAACAAGTAGTCTCTACTACGTATAGCAGACCTGATCCCCACCAACCCAGCTACCGGCCATAGTTTCAATATCCACTCATACCAAGATAACTTGACCCCCGAGAACTTTGACATATTTACCTTCACTTTGTCGTAAACAGTAGGTAAAGATGTAGCCGAGTACTTTGACCGCAAGTCTTCGTACCACTTCCTGTCATATAGCTCCCAGAATTCTGTCTCCGTATAATAGGTGTGAGAGTACAGAACTTTGAAGCCTCCCAAATCCGCAAGTTTCTTCTCCAATTGACGATTTTGCCGGAAGAATTCATCTCGGTTCTTAGATCCTGGACCCCAGAGACCAATATTGAGCATTGGTTTTGCGTCGTTACTTGGACCTGGCAATATAGTTGAGGGATGAAATGTTGGAGCTTGCATCTCTTGCAAAGGACATAGCCACAGAGGCCATATTTTCAACTCAGCTGCTGAGTAGTCGATGAATTCCTCCGCTGTAGAATATGGAAGTGAAAGGTCCTGTACGATATGCTCGAATGAGTGATCGGTACCATGTAGAGCACGATATAGCATCCGGGTGTGCATAAAATCGTCAAGGAACCATCGAGACCATTGATTGAATGGAACAAACGGAAAGTATTGAAATGCTTGATGACCCATCCAGAATCCACCTCTGTCCCACCGGAATAAATATTCGCCCAATGGTATGTAGTCAACGCAAGACTTCTGAGATTCGCTGTTCATTCGCTCTTGGATATGTAGATGAAACCAGGGATCTCTAGCATGACTGAAAGATTGCTCTTTCATAGTAGCTGGCTTATCATCTGTTAATTTCCCAGTCATTACTACGCCAAAATCTTTGGAGAACAAGATACCATCAACATAGTCATTGGTGGAATTTCCAATTTCTTTCTTGACCCCTTCAATTGTCTCATGAACTGAGGATTTTCGCTCATAAGTCAGCTGAACAAATCTCTTGGCAGGAATGAGCTGCAATTCGATCAATGTGGCTATTCCCAAAGTTCCCATTGCACCAGCAGCTCCTTTGAACAAATCTGCATTTTGGGAACGAGATGTTGTGACAACTTCTCCATTTGCCAGTACCATTTCGACGGAATTGATGGTTTGGTCAAAATATCCGTATTTGAATGAGCTGCTTTCTCCAGCAGATCCCGCATATCCCCCACCGACAGTGATACCAGGGAATTCCATCACTACTGGCGGTATGAGGCCATGTTTTAAAGTTGCCTCGATAAGCCGATCCATGGGAACATTCGGTTCAACGAGTGCTGTACGAGATATTGGATCAATTTTCAAGACGTTTTTGAGGCTGCTGATATCAACAAGGCGATTTTGATGATTTGGTCTTGTGCTATTTGTCGATCCATGGTAAATTCGGAATGATTCTTTTCGAGTAAAGAAGGCACGAACTGAAGTCGCGACGGCCTTTACTGCTGTTTCATGGCTACCCATCGTGTACATAGTGTATTCGTTGTAGTTGTTGGAAGTTGTTGTAAGCAGCCATGAGGAATTGAGAACGAAATTATCATACCAGGCGAGGATTAGTTTGCTAATAGCACCATCTGGGATATTCACTGGCGGCTACAGCATTTCAGGGCGGCTGAGAATCGTTCAACTGATTGGCTTATCTATTGTGAAACACGGGTAGTAGGATTTGATGCAGTCATCATAAGCCACAGCCGGGTATATGGCGACAATTTACCGCTTTTATAATCGCTTTCATTTGTACTAACCTCCCCCTTTTCTTGGATAAAGTCTCCACTACAAATCCGAACCACAACACAACAATAATTATCGCATCAGAATATCCTAATGAAGAACGTTTTCTGATATTTTATCATTCTTGTAAGTAAGGTTCAGGGTTGAGTTTTGATCGATTGCGAATTTTTAAAGATTCAGGATGCTTCCAACATCTCTGCCAATCCCTTTGCCGCAAGCCAAATGACAGGCATACCGTGGCCATTGAATCCTGCGATGATAAATTAGTCGGATTTTTGTGGAACGAGACCGATATGAGGATTTGAATCGAAGGTGTATCCCATTACTATATTAAAGATTAGCATCTTTGAGTTCGGGACGGTCGCGGGGCGGAGTAACTTACTACTAGTCCAGATACTTTCGATTTTAGCATCCGAGTTTTCCTATCCGCGAAAGGTGCGCTGCATAAAATTCTCGTAGTACCTCTTTTTCATAGTTGCTTCAATTAATTTGCCATCATCTACATTGTTATACCATTGATACTTATGGGAACGAAATGTTGCTGAAGCTCCACCCACAATGATACTTCCATCAGGTCTAGGAATAAGGTAGTCGAGAATACCATCTTCAGTACGAACAATATAGGACCAATCCATAGGATATGCAGTAATACCTTTGGGAATAGTAACATGGCAGCATATACCTTTGCATGGAATAATGTTCTTAAAATATTCAGGTAGAAGACAAGAAACATAGGCATTATTTGCGTAGACGACCTTCCGGGCTCGAGAAATTCCGCGCGGAGTTTCGACCAAGTGACACCCATGAGCTGATTGTTGAATTGAAATGACAGGAGTATTTGCTTGAAGGTTGACAGAACCGGTAGCTAAGGTGGAAGCAAGGAGAGAGGTGATAAGTTTGTATGGAGACAAGGTAGCAGCATTGTAAGTCGAACATGCTTTCGCGCCTTTAACACCAGAGACCTGAGGCCAATTAGTAAAGTAATATTCTCAAAATGAGCAAGATTGAACTTACAGTTTCGGCATCTTTACCAATGATAAATTGAATATCTTCCATGTGCGATAATTCTGGGTCCAGGCGCAACCGATCATAGACTACCTTAGCTTCATCAGCAGCATCTTGGTTGTTCCATACATCACATGTTCTGGTCAAGGTGGAATCACAGTCAATCTTCTCGCGAAAGATGAGCTCTTTCAATGCTTGAACATGTGCAATCTCAAACTCTGCAATCTCAGCGCCAGCTCTCACACCAGCCCTATTGATATATTTTGGGATGTGACCGTAAAGATCTGGACGGAGATGTCCACCTAGAAATACTTAGTATGCTATTGCTAAACGATGATGATATTTGGATTTACCATTTCTTCTAGTAGCACCAGAACAGACAGATCTTGCATCAAGAATCATGACGGATAACTTAGAGTGATCGGACGCAATGTCATTCTTGACAAGATTATATGCCGTGGCTACTCCTGCATAGCCTGCACCAATGATAACGACATCGATGATGTCATTGACTGATAAAATATCGGTACTTCTATAATCATGAAGATAATGCCTTTCAGAATGCCAGAAAGGCTTCGTGGAATCCTTGGCAGGAGTTTGAAAATTGCGAGAAGTTCGTGGAAGAGCCATGATGATGTTCCTTGAAGGTCAGCTGTAGACTGTCCGGGTATTTGGCGCTCTGACAGAGACGAAATCTTCGATGATTTTATATAAATATATGCAAACAGTTAACGAGTTCTAACTTTGAAAGTACTGCCAGCGAAATAACTGCATATTACAGGAAGATCTCTGAAAGACTTGAGAGCAAAACAGTCCTGGGTGAAGTGAGGAAACAAGTAGCAGTAGGTATTTAGAAGATTCAATCGAATCAAGAAAATAGAGTAGAGCAGACAGATCCGGTTCTGTAAAAGCTCACAGGGTGCTCAATGCAGATCTTAAAAGCTGTTTTTAAAGAAAGTAGAAAAATGCAACAGCAGTGAATGATAGAAGGAACGGATTTCCGCGCCGCCGCGTTGTTGAGAGACTTTATCCATCAAAACAACACATACTTGATATCATTGTCCACTGTTTGCACCTAATCCTTCTATAGGAACAAATCAACAAGATGAAGCAAAATCCGAAGCAATACGAAGGTAACGATTCTACCATATCTCGGTCTCAATTCTGGTATAGAGAGCTGTATACTTGGATAGAACAAACGACAAACACATGACTATGTTGTTTGATGGCTTTCTCAAAGGATTCATTGGAACAACGATGATGTTTGGTAACTTCATAGTAGTCAACGAACATGTGCTGTAGTTTCATAATGCCCTAATAAATTGTAGCAATTCACATTCTCGAATTTTGGTGATGAAGCACTAATTTCAGGGGGTAAAACCACTAACCCGATTTTGTATTAGCGTACATCACAACCTTCAACCAAAACCTCATGAACCATCATAATCTTGTATAACCAGAGTACACAGATGCACAAGAATTGATTCTGTGAAACTTTGTAATCGTCAAGATGTGTTACACACTATGATGTTAAGCCTCTACTTGTCGTCGTTTCTTGTTATACTTTCCGGATTCAGACCATGCAATGTTTGTTGCTTCGTAAGTAATATTCTGTCATGAATTCCTTCCAGATGAGAATACTGTCGCTCAACGATACGACCATGATGTGTAATTGGTATCAGACGTGTGAAAGAAAAAAAGGTCACAAGAACTAACTCAAGATACACAAAATGATTTGGGCCTGTAGGTGCGGAGATAAGATACGGTTATCCAAGACATGTCAAATTCAAGTCGTTCTTTCCCAGTGGGAAGAGTCGGAGAGATACATAGGCAAAAACAGCAGGTACAACTTCTTATCGGAATCCTTTTACCTTCCACTTCCTCTTTGTAAAAAGGAGAATCATGAAATTTCTTCATCTCACCAATTCTCTCGATTTGCATTGAAAACGTGTCCACTGTCCAGCCAAAAGTTTACATTTGGATGACCGTTCAATCAAACGCCCGATAACGTCCCATTTTCAATATGTCCTCAAACGACATTGCAACGAATCGGGAAATCAATACTGCCAGCGATGAACCCTTAATCCACCCAGTTAATGGAGCATCGTCGGAGTCTCAAGGTGGTGAACCAAAGGAGTTTGCTGAAGTTAAGGAACTGAGGTAACGATAAATAAATATCCAGTTTCCACAAACATTGGGCTAATCTCGTTTCGCAGACGAGGTTTAGCTCAGAGGCATATTCAAATGATTGCTTTGGCTGGAACAATCGGGACGGTAAGAATCATGACACGCTGCAGCTGCACTTGGCAGATACTGATTTTCTAGGGTCTTTTCTTAGGTTCTGGGAAAGCTATTGCCAGAGCAGGTCCACTAGGAGCATTGTAAGTTTCTATTCAATAGATGATATCCGGCCCTTACTAACCCAATAGACTCGGATATACTCTCGTGGGTGTACTTGTATCTGGCGTGGTTCTTTCCATAGCTGAATTAAGGTGCATCTCCGTGTAGAGTGTCAAATTCAGAGAATTCTTGCTGATGTTGGCCATCGTAGTGCTCTTGTTCCTTTGAGCGGGGGTATCATACGTCATGCCGAACATTTCGTCGATCCCGCTCTCTCATTCGCGAATGGCTGGAACCAAGTTTACAGCAATATCATTACGATACCTGCCGAACTCGTTGCGGCCGCCATTTTAATCCAGTTCTGGGTACAAATCAACAATGCCGTCTGGATTATCTGCTTCGGACTTCTGTTGGTCATTAGTAATCTCCTTTTTGTGCGGGTATATGGGGAGCTTGAATTTACATGTGCGATATTAAAGATAATGCTCATAGTGGGATTGAACATAATGGTGCGTCTATATATCAGTCTCAAAGGCTCTTACTAATTCTTCTCAGGCACTGATCATTACTTGTGGTGGAGGACCGAATGGTGAAACATATGGGTTCCGATATTGGCGCAATCCGGGGCCGTTTGTTGACTACCTAGGATATACTGGCGCTTTGGGGCATTTCATGGGCTTCTGGACCACATTCTCAAATGCAGTTTATGCCTATTCTGGCGTCGAAAACTTCTCACTTGCAGCTGCAGAGACGCAGTCACCTCGAAGGAATATTCCCATCGCTGCAAAAAGAATCTTATTCCGAGTGATATTATTTTATGGTATGAACTGATTCCTCCCCGAGTCTTGGTGTTAATTGTTGATCCAGCTCATAGTGCTTTCGATATTTATGATCGGCATGATTGTACCATCGAATGATAAAGAGCTCTTGCGATCGACAGGAACAGCAGCCCAATCACCTTTCGTTATCGCAGCCAATAATGCAGGGATTAAAATTGTTCCTTCAATCATCAATGCTGTAGTTTTGACTAGTGCTTGGAGTGCTGGTAATGCAGGTTAGTTCTCCTTGGGAATAGAAAACCCGCAACTAAATTTTGTAGCTATGCTTGGTGGATCTAGAATGTTATATGGGCTTGGTCAACATGGACATTCACCAAAAGTCTTTCTCCAAACTAATCGCTTTGATGTACCATACATTGCCATTGGATTCCTCAGTCTTTTCATTTGCCTCGGGTTTCTAACACTTTCGAGCTCTGCGAGTGCTGTTTTTAATTGGCTTCAGGACTTTGTTGCAGTTGCTGCTCTTGTCAATTGGATGATTATTTGCGGTGTATATCTAAGGTTCTATTATGTATGTAGAAAGCAAGGAGTTTCTCGATCAACATTGCCATGGAAAGGACCATTTCAACCATATGCTGCATGGATAGCATTGATCTCGTTTAGTATTCTTCTCTTGACAGGTGGCTACTCCGTCTTTATCAAGGATCAGTAAGTCTTTACTAGACTTCGTACCTAATACCACACATGAGACTATGACTAATGAAATTTTTCTATTCAGTTGGGACACGGAAACTTTCGTTTCATCTTACATCAACATTCCCCTTATTCTCATTCTATATTTCGGCTACAAATACAGGCAGGGTACTGGGATTATTCCATTGTCTGATATTCCAATTCAAAAGTTTATTGATATGGCGAACGACAATCCGGAGCCAGAGGAGGACAAGGTTGTGGGATGGAAGAGGCTAAATATTTTGTGGAGCTAGGTGGGTCAGTGTAATGAGGAGAGAAGGACCCGAATCTTCGCACTTATTTGAAACGTAGGCTGGGATGAGCAGATACATTAGATGCTATGCTTCAAGATACCGGAGATGTTCAAGATTTTCTTTTGGGCGAAATGGTCGAAGGTCTATGTAGCTAGAACTAGAACAGTGAGAAGACTACATTTCTATTAAAGATTTCATTGCAGGTGGGGGCTAGCCAAATCTCAATTCTTATAAATCAGTCAATACAATTTTTCAAAGTTCGTGATTTTAGTAGGTAAGATTAGAGCTACAAGATTCACAGCTAACCATGGGTATCAGATGCACAAGGCGAGGGAGAAAATTCCTCATTATATAGCTAATTACCACTCAACCAGTATACCGGTGTTAAAGAGCAAGGCTGATAGAACAGAATCTTGTAGTATGGTGAAATCTCCCCTGTAATAACTGACATTCACAGACCAACACCGAAACAGACCAGCAACCAAGCTTTTCCACCACAGAAGCCCTTCAAGTGAAAGTCATCGTGGCAGAATAAAGCAAACACGTAACCCTGTTACCTAATATCCAAAAGAAGGGGAATAGATACATATTGAAGTCTAACAGTTACGACTCCTCATCTGAACCATCGAGATCCATAGCGGTCTCTCCATTTACCATGCGTTGATGAGCTAGTGCACCTTTTCGGTTGCTGTTATAGAATGCCAAGCGCTGTGCAATCCAGTCGTTCTTGGGAGCAACTTTGTTGACGGGGATGGAATTGAAAGCGTGGATATCTTTGGGGAATTCGAAAGGATTGGGTTGATTCTTTGGGGGTGGTATTGGTGGCGCGGTTATTGTTGATGGGTTCTTGGCTCTCAGGAATGGGTTCTTTCTTGGCGGCGGGTAGAGGGGGCGTGTTGACGGGGACAAATTTGTTGTCTTCATCATGGTTGTAGAGTTCTGGGTCCGTTAAATCTGGAAATCTGACCGCATAGTAAGCATCTGTATATCCAGCGGCAGCTTCGGCTTCAGCTTTTGCCTTGGTCTCTGCTTTAGCCTCCTTGGTTCTAGCTTGGTTGGCTAGATTTCTGGCAGTCCACTCCGCAATCTTCTTTTGAAGACGAGCGGTTTCATCTAAAGTGGCAAATTTGGTAGGGGTGGCGCTTTGAGACGGTGTATTAATTAAGTTTGTGTTGAAAGAGCGTGTTGTATCTTGAGTCCCAGGTCTACAAGAATCAGTTGATACTTCAGCTTCTCCCATCTTCGCAGCTCCATTTTTAGCAGTCCATTCCGCAATTTTCTGTTGTTTTTTGATAGCATACTCATCTGGAGTGGAGAAGCTGACAGAAACATGTCTGCGAGATCGTTTGGGTGAATCAGAAGCATTAGGAAATCCTGACTTAGCAGAAAACTTCATTCCATGCTTTGTGCGTTCTTTATTCTTCTCGCGTTCTTTCTGTTCAGCTATATGTTTTGACATTAGCTCAAATGGACCCATGTAGCTGTAATTCCACGCCTGATAGTTGTGGGGAATGGGACAAGAGATGCCGTAGCGCTTGCGTTGACCATCTTCCCAGAATTGTTCTTGCTTGATGTGCCCACCCGAAGTCCGCAAGACACATTCGATAAACATACCCTCCCAGAAATTCAACGCATTTTTCTTGATTTTGATAACATGGTTGCCAGATAGGATATTGGAGCAGTGCTCAGAAGCGTGCGGTGGACTAATGCAATTCCAGAAATTCACTCCTTCACTCTCGAGTATATCTCTAATAGAGCAATTTCTACGAACGATAGAATGAATGACGAGACAGTCTCTCAATGATTTGTTATATGCTACCATGCAGTCACCATCTGCCTCGCAGAAATCATTAGAGAGATGATCCAGTGGAGTAGATTATTAGCGATTTCGCGCTCGAGGATTCTGGTCTTGAGACGAACGAGTTGCTCTGTCGTCAATCAAATCAGCTAATATTCTCTATAAAGAAGAAACAAAGATACTAACTCAAAATCCTATGCTCAAAGCGAAATTCCGCACGCCCCGTAAAAGGGTTCAATCCATGCATCTCACCAATTCTCTACTCCAAAACGAGAGATTTAGTAAAACGCGCAAAAGCTTCTGCGTGTCGGAAGATATAGGATGGGTATAACATGACTTTCATATCATACAATGACATTTCATTTTCGCTGCGATCGGCCCAGAATTTGGAGAACCAAGGTTGGAGTTCTTCAGTCTTGAACCAGTTTATGCTGTGATCGAGGATTTGGTAGAGGGTTGGGATGCTTTCTTGATCGAATGTTTCGTGGGTATTAGTATCGGGGTTAAGATCGAGAACACCGTGGATGATTCAGAGGATGGTTTCCATAGCGGGGAGGTTAACATCGTAGAGAGTGAGGGAATTGGTAGGGGAATTGCGGATGTCGGAGGCAAGGTCGTGGGTGCAGTGTTTTTCTAGAATGCTGTGAGAGACGATGAAAATGATAGAGTTAAAGGATTTTGCTTCACAGACTTGCAGGTAGAAGTCGCCGGATGGGTCGATGATGCGCTGGAGAGGGTTAGTTTTAGGATGTTGGAGTGGGAGTGAGGAAGTTTGAGTGAGATGGATGGGTGGACTTACTATAGACATGTTGGTGATTTGGTGGGTATGTAGCGGGTAATTTCCTGGTGGTTGGCGGAGAATTACAGGCGCAAGACGCGTGGTAAAGGTGTTTTATAGAGTCCTAAATAACCCAATGAATTACAATCACGTCTCTGATCGCGCAGATTGCTTCAGGCTTGTCTGACTTACTCTAATTTGTGACGTCAACACAAAATTGGTTTACACGAAGATATGTGGTTCGGCGTAGATCGAAGGCAGTATAGAAGAAGGTCGAGGATCGGGGAAGATGTCGGGAATTTAGAGATCAGAAGAGGTCTTAGGAGAAAGGATGGAATTGTAGGCTTGCCTACAGAACTGAAGAGAATTGGTGTTGGCGCATACGAAAAAGAAAAGAGGAAGAGACCGCGGAGTTGAGGGATGAGTTGTAAGGGAGAGTGTAATCTGGAGAAGACGCGCTAGTCTAATGAGATCTTAAACTACGCTAGGAAGAGGCTGATTGCTGTGTATGAGGAATGCTTGGATTAATCAAGCTGAATGTCTCATTCTACAATTAAAATGTGAGAAGATATGGGCTTCTGAAAAGTTGATTCTCTATGGAGGATTATTAAGATGGATAATATTATGAACTTGGGGCTTGTGTACTCAACAATAGGGCCGAAAGGCATTGACTCGAACATGGGGCATTTGTAAATGAAGAGAAATATATCAGCTTCTCGAAACCAAAAGTGAGTTTAATTTGTACTTGAGAGAAACTTAGGTGGGGCAAATGATGTACTAAGTCTGACTTGACTTGATAAGTGAAGATGAAAGCAAATGGTGAGTGAGGTGTGAACTGAGCTGGTAGATACAAGTAGGTAGATATTGGAGGTGCTTCGTTTGATTGATTTGAGTATAGGTGAGGTTGAAATGATAGTTGAGCCCAAAGTATTCATAAGTTACCTGTCTGAGTACTCATATCATGACAATGACTAATTGATACATCAACAAAGGGAGATCAAAAGTAGAAAGCTCATAATATGACAGATGGTATACAGTAGGGATCATGATTGTCGTGCGTGGCTCTACCTCTCGTAATGATATGGTAGAGCAGATCTGTGATGTATGTGTATTAAATAATGACACATGAGTGGTGTAGAATGAAGTTGGGTGATATCTGTTTTGTTGGATGGCTGACATATTTTCGATCTGGCATCACCACGTTCTCCGATTCATTATCAAAGATGGAGTACAAGGAATATAAAATCCTAGTACTGCTACTACTAACAAAGAGATGCAAGAGAGATAGTCTAGAAATGCAATAATCACTCCAACATAGGGGTAGATAACCGAAAAGATCTGGTCCGTGCATCAACCCCTCAATCTTGTCTGGGGCATTAAAAGCAAGATGATCAAGTGGGATTATACAGGTAATAGTCTATATATCCTCTATATTAGTTGAATACGGAGTCAAATTAGTATTTATGCTAATAACAGAGTTATCCTAACCAGTAGAAAGCTCTCGTATACTTATCCTCCTTGAATGAGTAAATTAAACCTGGGACACTCACGGTACACAGTACTATTAGCTGGATCATTTCATCCCTCTAACACTTCCACTTCCCGATGGCCCACCGTCATGCAAATCAATATCATATCATCAGTCTCAATAACCGTAAAGTATCCGAGACCTCTTCCACGAGAGCATATCTCAATCAGCCCGAAATCTGTTAATCCAGACTACTGAAACAAATCGAATGCGTAGACTGCCACGTGATTGTCTAGCAATTCCACGAACACCTCACTCTGTCTCCAAAACGAAACATCGTCTTGGAGTTCCCCGAACATCAATTCCAATTGATACAGAAAGTTGAAATTGTAAACTCCGACGATAGATCCTGCTCGCATTCCATCAGCGTCATTTCGCTTTTCAGTGACGGTTACATAAGCACAATAACTTCCGCGCCATTCCATCCCCCCAATGAAATCCTCCTCTCTATCAACAACCTTCGCAAAACTTGTAAATAACATCATAGCTATCCAGCAATTGCACAGACTACAGTAAATCGAATCCCAACTGCAAAACTAAGAAATCCCAATCCACCCCACAAGCTGCCTTCCTGCCTAAATCGCCAAGTCCACACGTGCCAATCTCTCACGTGTTATATCGCACGTGCCTCAATTCTGCCTACAATAGCGGAGCTGTAGCCTGTCGATCCGTTTCGCATTCCATCCTCATTTAGTTGAAATTGACGAAATGAGATATCGAACGTGAAGCTTGGCGATGGGATGGAAATAGGTCTGAAGATATAAAGATGGTGGTTTTGGCTTGGATATTATGATCAATGTTGAGATTTGTATGAATAGTTCTGTGTTTTATATTGGAATTGATTGTTTATATTTTCTTAAGAAGTCGAGAGAACATTATCGTACATCACATCTACGTATATACAGCGAGTTTACCTCGAGAAATAGGGGTTGAGATAAATCACTGAAAAGAAGACAGAGAAGACGGTACCAAAGTAACTCGTCAATTCAATCACGATGTCTACCTTCCCCCTCTTCAACTCTTTCCCCGCCGAAATCCACGGTTTAATCCTCGAACAATGTCCCCCAAACGACCGTACCTGTCTCCGACTCACGTGGTATTTATCCTCTTTACCCCTTTCCCATCCCATCCCATCATCCCGCATCTACAAAGTTAAACACTAACACCCCCCCAAGTAAATACCTCTACACCCTCTCACCACCCAAATACCCCGTCTCCCTCGACTATTCCCCTACCCCCGAAGTCTTCTGCTCAAAATCTGAAGTATCGCATATTTCCCCTGGTGTTCACAAACAGCGCTTTCCCATCCGCAAATGTGGATTAGGAGCACAACTATGGTGAGTTTTCTCTTCAACTCATATCCCGCGCATCAGTTTGAATTCCCATCCCAGTTATCCTCCTCGAGTAAACGAGAGAATACAAAAAAAATAATACTAACAAAGAAAAACAGCCATGATCGTTCCCTTCACTACATGAACATTCTCCGCGCCGCGGAAAACTTACCCCCTCTAACAAGGAAAAAATGTCGTGCTCAATATTGGGGTGATCACTGTGAATGTTTTTCTCGCTCGAAAATGTTGCATAAACAGTTGCAAAAATGGATGCCGAAGGATATGAAATACTGTAGTGAATGTAGTGTTTTTACTAAGAGGAAGAAAAGTAAAAAGGGTCGATGTGAGTATTCTCTTTTGTATATATTTGGAGGATAAATTGTTAATGGAAAAATAGGTACACACGGTCGTAAGAAAAGACATAACCGTAATTCCCACATCACATCGAATCTGTGGACCAATCATAAGGGACGCGGTGGTTATTATCATAAATTGTGGAAGAAATGGTTCAAGTAAGTTTTGTCTTCCTCCTTATTATCCCCATCTCTTCTCCCATCCTCCCATCCTATTTCCCTCTTCCCCTTCTTTTCCCCTACTTCCTCTCCTAACACCCCCCAGCAACTCCGCCTTCGACAACATGGAAGCCCGTCTCCGTCTCGGCAAGCGAAACTCCAACTCCCGCTACAATCTACGGAAAGAATATATGCCACGAGCTAAATATTTAGATACGACTTGGTCTAGACATGAGGGAGGAAGCTGGGCTTGAGTTTTGGGTTGAGGTTGGCGCTAGGCTAGGTGGAGTATTAGTGTTAGTTTTAGTGTTAATTTTAGGTTTAGGTTTTTAATTTTTTATGAGGCGAGTGAGGATTCTGGATCAAAACGAGAGCAAAGGGAAACGGGAGGGTGAGGATGAGGATGAGGAGAAAGAAGAAAGAAAGAAGGAAAGAGAACGAGCGAAGACATCGATACAATAATAAAGCGATCTCCTCCCTGGCTCCCATACACAAATTCATACATTCAAAAGCGCGAACAAAGTATTTATTATCCAATTCAAATATCACAAACCAACCCTCTTGATTCCTCACTAAGTTCCTTTGAATGCAAAAATAAAACCCTCATCACTTTCGTCCATCTCTATATTTCCATATTTCTGTATCTCTATACCTCCTACCAGAGCTGCACCATCACGGCGGGCCGGCGGCAGATCACACATCATTGTCTCGTAGATTGGAAAGGGAGCGATATAATACTAATTGTCTTCAAAAGCATAGATAATACAAGCGATAAATATGAAACAGGACAGATAGGACCTTATTATACCAGACTCGAAGGGTATTCAAACGGAGGGGTTGAGTTTTTTAATTTTTTTCCTATCTATACTGCTCAATTAGATACAATCAATATATCGCATAGTCAGCGCCGCTTTGATTATAGATAGACTGAATCGATTATGAATTTAATACTACTATGCCTTCTACCAACTTACCACTGATACTTACACAAAGCATTCAAATCCGATCGTCAATTCATCAAAACCCATTGAAAAAATCCATACACTCCTGATGAAAAATCAGACACTACACCACCTACAAATCATACTCCACATTCAAATGAATATATATACACACATATATACATATATAAATCACAACAACAGCAAGTGGCAGGAAAGCAATACAATACAATACAATACACATCACGCTATCTGCAAAACACACTCCACAATCGAATAGATACACATATACACACATATATACACACAAACACACACACATTCATCAAAATCACACATACATGCATGCAAACATAAGTCCCATCAACATCAAAGGCTAAAAAAGCTATAGGCTACTCACTCTTTTACACACTATACACTATACACTATACAATCCAACCACCAACTCCTGAGATATGCGTCCAAAAACCGAACTAACCACCTCGAATCAGAAACCCAGATCTCACAAGTCCCAAGTCTCGAGTACCACTTCCACTTCCACTTTCACTTTCACTTTCAAGCACGAACCATGATTACTATTCCAACCCCCACCCCCGGGAAAAGAAGGGGCAGGAAAAGGGAACAAACGAACGAATATTCTACGAATATGGAAGATTTCGGGATCTAGGCGACTAGGGTTCCAAAGTTCCCAACTTGGAAAGTGGTGGTGTGGGATATATGTACGTACTCCGTATGTGTGGAGTTCGGGATGTGTGGGAGCGGATGGATTGGAACGGATGGGTGTGGGTTACCGATACGATTTGATGCCGATATTGTGATATTTTGAGTACCTACGTATGATAATTTGTATTCCGTGCGAAGTTTCTACATACAATATCTATTCATTCTCAGTGTTTGTGAACTGCAAAAATTGAAGCCAAACAAAACAAAAAAATACTGCAATGATCAGCAAGCACGAATCCTAAATGGTAACTGAATATTGATTTCCTTTTAGTGAAGGAATATCTATAGAAAAAAGGGTAGGTGCACTTGCACTGCGTACTTTGATGTATTAAAATTAATTTTGACTTCAATAACCATGCATCAAGACGGCAGTAATAACTCGATTGTCCAAACACGTGAATTCAATTTTTGTTGCCCACCAGAACATCATACCATCGTCTTGATGCAAATACTCGTCCCACATCTCGTAAACAAATATGGGACACGCCGTCTTGTGATCTCGTAGTGCTAATATCATCCAGATCATGAGATGATACATAGTTCTAGCAATATGCAGCAAACCCACCCTATCTTATAAATCTCACAGATTATTTCAAGCCAGTGAGGCTCTGAAATCATCCGACAAAGCCACCGGACATCTCACTCGATCCGACCAAACCGTCATAGCCAGCATGGCAACGATTTTGATTATTTCACGAAAACCAAGTAACGTCCAAGAAAAGAGAAGTAAACGAGATACCAGCCCATGAGTCCCAATTATGGAATATCTTATACCCACTTAAAGGTGGATCGTTTCTAGCATCCACCCCACTTGCCGGATATCCATTTTCGATATATCCGATGAGCATCATTGCCTATGATGCTCACCTCCAGAGCCTCATTTCTGTTTTAGAGTCTCGAAGCATTTTGTAAGGGAAATCCCTCACCTTTATTTCTCACCGACATACAGGATTCATACGGTATGGTATGCAGGGCCACACTCGAGAAAAGAGTGTTCGATCAAATCGCTAAATCGACGGGAGCGGCGAGCGCGGACCGCTAGGTGATAAACACCAACCAATGGCTAACTGATGAGCCACTTTGTAGGGTTTGGTTTGCAGTAAACCATAAAACCCTTAATAATACCTACCGTCAATAAATTTTGTGCTTGGATATAGTACAGAATAGACCAGTGTATTATCTCCGGCATAGTCGCAAATTAAACAAGCGCTACAAATGCCAACTTTAGGCCATCAAAATTTGCACATAACCACTTGGCGGCAGGTTAAAAAATTTAAAGCCCGGACACAAATTGTTCGTGTACCGGAAACCCCTAGACATCAGATCCTTCTAGTGATGTTCTAGTGTCATTCTAGCGCATTTAGGAATCCACAAATATGGACCCAGCCCTGTTGAAAAAATTTGACGGGCTTCAATGCGAACAGTGAGTGACGGTTTCAGTGTAGGACCCTACAGCAAAATTTAATGATTTTCGACATTGTAGAGTTAATAAAAATAGTCGTAATGAGCTACACTCTGTTGCTTCAATTACGCAATGAGTGCCTTTACCGTAGACAATGCACCAAGTTTCTTGAACACTTTTTAATTTTGTTGGCGAGGCGAGTCGGAAGGATGGGTATTAGGATACCCGATGTTAATCTAGTGCCGGCTTCTTTGTGGATCAAAACCAAAAGTCAAACTCGATATCAACAACGGTTGAATCAGGCAGTCCACCAAAATATGGAACTCCAACTTGAAGTGTCGCCGAAATCTCTTCACGCGGTTTTTTCTCGGTCTATGACGACATAGATCAATGGCAACACATACGGTACGCAGGTCGATGATGACTTACTGGGAAAATGTGGTGCTCCAACAATTCGAGAGCATATTAACGGGCCCCCTCTCTGGAGTCTCCTTATTTCAAAATTTGAATAAATCTCCCCAAGTATCCCCCCAATCCCGAAAATGTCCACATCCCAAAATCCTCACAACGAACCTCAAGAATACGACATGGCAGACCTTCCAACAAACAATGGGCCTCGCCCCGCCCCCAACAATAAGGACAGTTCGAACTCTGAACTACCAGATTTGAAGCAAGAGGAAAATCGAACGCCACCCATTGGACGAGTAGCAGGAGGTTCTTTCTTAGAGTCGATGCGTGGTAGCGATAGCGGTAATGTTGAGGACGGTCCTTTGAAAGAGGTCGATATCGATATGCCAGAAACTCGCACTGAGCTTACCACAAAAGACGGCGAAGAATATATTCTCCTTCAATTCGCTGATGGAGATCCAGAGAATCCATTCAACTGGCCCACGGGAAAGAAAGTATTCATCACAGTGCTGCTGTGTATGATGACACTTTTCATCGGTTTGGCAACAACTGCATATAGTAGTGGAATCACATCAATGTGCGATGACTTTGGTGTTTCGATCGAATTAGGACAATTGGGACTCTTCTGTTTCAACATGGCTTGTGCACTCGCACCATTGTTCCTGGCACCTTTCTGCGAATTGGTCGGCAGAAAGATCATTTATACTGGCGCGTATGCGGGATTCATAATTATTTTCATCGGATTGGCTCTGGGCAAAAACATTGCAACAATTCTCGTTATGAGAACGTTAAGTAAGTACCCTTTCTTCAAAGATAACAGTATGCAATTACTAATAATGCATAGGTGGATTGTTTGGTTGTGTAGGCACGATTCTTGTGGGCGGAACCTTCAGTGATATGTATACTCCAGATTCAAGAGCTGTTCCAATGGCATGCTTCGCGTATGTAGCAATCTTAGGAACTGTTGGCGCGCCAATTTATGCTGGATTCATCGATGAAACAATTGGCTGGAGATGGATCGAAGGAATTCAAGGGTTGGCAAACTTACCACTTCTCGCTACAATCCTTCTTTTCTTTCGTGAAACCAGAGGTGGTGTCACATTGCACAAACGAGCTAAGCTTCTCCGAGCTGCAACAGGCGATGAGAGATACAAGGCCGACATGGATCTCGAGGCAAAGGATTTGAAGGAGATGCTTCACAATTCTTCCGTCAAGGCGGTCAAAATGCTTGCCACAGAGCCTGTCGTTTTCGCTTTCGGTTTATGGATCGCGTTCGCCTGGTTCGTCACCTTCTTGTTCTTGTCGGTCATCCCAATTACCTTTCAAGAACATCACGGCTGGAGTGAAGGTGTAGCTGGTCTGCCATACATTTCTTTGTGCATTGGTGTGACTATTGCCTTTGGATTGAACTTCTTCCAGATCAAGAAGTACAAATCAATCATGGCGGACCATGACAACCACATTGTGCCGGAATCTAGATTGTACGGTGCAATGTGTGGTGCTTGTTTTCTGCCAATCGGATTGTTCATCTACAGCTTCACCCAGTATGGCTACATCACATGGGTTGCGCCAGCTATTGCACTTGCACCAATCGCCATGGGTATTTTCTTCATTTTCGAGTCCACATACAGTTACACTTCGGATTGTTATGGCGAAAATAGTTCCTCCGCTATTGCTGGACAGGGTTTGATGCGTAACGCCTTGGGGGCAGTGGCACCATTGTTTGCAAGCCAATTCTTCCACAATGTCGGTAGCCAATATGCTGGTTTAATTCTCGCAATCGCTGGTACTGCCTTGACCCTTACTCCTTTCGTTATGTTTAAGTATGGGCATCTTTTAAGAGCTCGATCCAAGCTTGCTAGTACGCAGAAGGGCGATGAAGAGCAAAAGAAGAAGACTGGTCTTTACACAGCTCCTTTCGTATGAAGGAATTGATTCAGAAGAGATTCCGATTTCGAACAAGTCGTGCAACGATGTTTGTCAGACCCTTTTCGCTGGCCTGGCGGCGGGTTCTATACATAAAGGTGGTTGAATTCATCCGCGTTGTGTATATGATTCCGAACTGTCGCCGCAAGGTCAAAATCTCCCATCATGGGTCACTCCTCAATTTTAGTATTGTTTATTGTAGCATAACATAGCATTGCGGGATAATGGTGTCAATGACTGGGCGATCTGTGATCGAATTTATGAGGAGTACCTGGGATTGGAAATATGCATTAGTCGGCGTTCATAATTTTGAGATATAATGGGAAATTACTGTACGATACGAATGAAAAATATAGCTTTGAATAATTCATGCACCATGGTTCCACACGCTCTGTATCTTCTCTCATTCATTGTGACTCTTATTCGACTGTACCGCTGTGCCGAATTGAATGCAGATTGAACGGGATGAAATTTGAGCTCGATTATAAAGCTTAACATCATTGTCGTATTATAAATCGTTGTGGATTGAAGGTCGGAACATGTTTGTGTTGCACGTAAGAAGGTAAGAAGTTCGAGGCGTTGTGCGATCTTAGTTGGGTTTGTTTGCTCAAAGGTGGTTGGCTTGGTTCTTGAAAGGGTCTCATCCGTTCCTATGCCAGGGACCTGAGAGACAACGACGACAACGAAAAGAACCTCGTCTGAGATTGAAAATTATTGTGACAAATCTCCAAAGATCATTTTAATCTGCCCTTAAAAATATGAATTCTTTTCTATCCCTTTTGATGTTCGATACCAGCTTCTACATCTGCAGGCTCTGTTATGTTTGTTGTGGGGGTGGGGTATCCGGGGTAAGATCTAGAAGGAAAAAGAAAATTCGTTGAGTTGGGAGAAAAAGTTGGAAAGAAGCCTCGCATGATCAACAGGGCGGTAGAGATGCTTTATATTTCTGCGTACTCCGTATATTATATTGCTATTGCAACATATCCTTGATTGACCCCAAAGAATTTTCATGGGGAATTACTCCAAAAGAGGTAATCCCCGCCATTTGTGGATCATTTCACTGGTAAAAGCTTTCCCGACGATGGGGGATTCAATTCTCTCTCGTAATTGTTGTGGATCGATACGATGATTACCAAAATGTTGGTAAGATGCTATTTCGGGACAGTTTGGGAAAAGAAGTCATTTGTCCCGGGTACTTGCACCTTTGTGAGCGAAGTCGTGGTGACATAGAGGATGTGTGAGATGACACATAACATTCATCGTCGAATTCATCGGAATACATCGTCCGATGGATCAATTTCAATCGAATGAGTGCGACAAGTTGAAACGGCCAGTGGCTTGAGACTTGTTCGGCCATTCCTATCAACCACCACACGTGTGATCCATGAGGGTAGTTTCATCGGTGAATTGATGGTATCGAATATCTCTCCGTTAAACCATTTCATTCTGCTGGACCCGTCCGAGACCACCACGTCTTTTGAAATTTCAGTTCGACTGATGGAAGTAGGATTGCAGGCAAACTCGACGATAAGTCTTTCAATTTCATGAGAGATGGAGAATCTCAACCAAAATTGATCGACAGTCATAGGTCGTAGATGACATTGACCATTGAATGAATACACGTTTTGTGTGCCATGGATTGATAATATCCCGCAAATACGATCTTTTAATGAAAAAACCTTGGAACTCCTGATCTCGATGAAGCATCTATCAATTTTTGATCGACTATGGAAGATGATATTGTGGAAGAAGTAAGATTTTGAATCTCGATGACGACCAAACGCACCAGATTGGGCAAGTTGTGCCTTCCGTTTTTGAAAAATTTGAGAAGACCATCGAAGGAGACCGCGCCGTCATCGGGACCTGAATTTATCTGCTCATTGCCTACTGCCTCTTACTTATATCCCAAAGGATCTTTCTCTTCGACTGAATCGTTTCGATGTATTCAGCGAGCTTGTTGAACCAAGCAATTGTCATCTTCTCCTGTCTCTTCTGATAATCATTGTGCTATCAAGATGGATGAGAGAAAAAGCAGCCAAGGTACTTCATTTTCTGGTGAATTAAATGAGAAACAACAACCTCAATGTTGTTTGAGATGGGAAAGATATTCATATGCACCACAACGTCCTCGAGGCACTTCGATTATTCTGAAAGACGATGAGAATGCTCGTAACTGGTCTCCTCTTATCAAATATGCAATTTCCATTTCGGTCTTATACACAGCATTTGCAGCGTAAGTTCTTACATATCCTCACAAGATTACCAAATACCCACATGCTTATCATATGACAGAACTTTTGGGAATTCAACCTACACGGGAGGTATGCCAGGTGTCGTTACATCTTTCGGAATTTCAAAAACAATAGCCACTATTCCGATATCATGTTACTCTGCGGGCCTTGGTATCGGGGCATTATTTTCAACGGCATTTTCTGAAGTTTTCGGTAGGCGAATAGTATACAGAGTTACTGCACCACTAGCATTGATCTTTACTCTTTTGGGAGGATGTGCTACAAACTTTGCCACGATTGCCATCGCCCGAACACTCGCTGGTCTTTTTGCATCTCCTTGTCTGACAGTTGGTGGAGGAATCATAAGTGATGTATGGAATATCAGTCTCGAGAAAACTGGAACTACATTTGCTGCTTTGTTCGTACTATTTGTAGTTGGTGGTACCCGTAAGTGTAGATTATCCTTTGATTTTGCACTCCCACGATGTGAAGTTCTCAATTCATGCCTGAATTTTCACATGACCTCCATTCCTAACTTATCGATGTGACAGAGACTGGGCCTATGGTCAGTGCAGCGATAATAAGAAATCATTCCTGGCGATGGGAATTCTGGGTGTCAGCTATCCTTTTCAGCGGCTCTACGATTTTCGCCTATTTACTTCCCGAAACATACCAACCGCAGATATTACGCCGCCAAGCAGAAGCAAGAATGGGTCTCATAACTAGCAGGGCAACACTTACAAGACTTGTCCTTACATCACTAGGAAGACCTTTACACATGCTGCTCGTCGAACCTACAGTCTTTCCTACCGGTCTCGTTATGGCAATCACACAATCTGTGGTCTTTTCCTACCTCGTATCATATGCTAACTTGTTTGAGAAAATCTACCAACACTCACCATATGAAGTTGGAATGGCGTTTTGTCCTTTGATAATTGGAAGTATGACTGCACTTCCGACAATTGCCATCTTTGATCGATTGTTTTATCGAAAACCACGAAACGAAGCAATTAGAACCGGGACTAAGGTAGCACCAGAGAAACGTTTATATCCCGCCATGTTAGGGTCTATCACACTTCCTATCTCTTTATTTTGGTAAGATAATGACTTCATCCCATTCGTATTTTCATGTTACTGACCAATTGATTAGGCTCGTATGGACAGGTCGCGCAGATATTCCCTCAATTATACCTATCCTTTCTGGTGGACTATTCGGTTTCTCATTTGTTCTCACCATGGTATGTCTTTCAATCCGATGTAGAAAAAATCGAGCAGAAGCTGACGCTACATTTCATTAGCTATGCCTCCCAGTATATCATAGCGACTTCTACACTGCTCACTATAGTGCATCAATGTTAGCTGCCTTAACATTCATGCGCTTTTTTGTTTCAGCCTGTTTCCCTCTTATAACTCCAACAATTCTCGACAAACTCGGCTTTACATGGGCAACATCAATGTTAGGCTTTATTACTGTATCTTTGATACCAATTCCTTGGATATTGTATAGGTTCGGTCCTAACTTAAGAACTAAAAGTCAATACATACAGGCATAATTGAAATCTGTGGGCATCATGGTGGCATCTCGACTACTCTTTATCTCTCATATATAGGCGGACTGGTGGATTTATTTGCTTCGAGATCATAATTGATAATAGTGTATACTCAATAATTCTTACAATATATTACAGATTTCATTTTCACTCATATACTCTAGGATATGCTTCGTGAAATCAGGGGAAATGTGTACATGTCCCCTTCGCGAACCTCAATTTCAAAATTGATGGTAACCTTTCTCCTCAACCTCTCTCCCAACGCAACGTAATCCCACACATCAATCCCCATCCATCTCATCCCTCCACATTCATAAACCACACTCGTCAAACCTGAAACCACCAAATCCAGCTCCTCTAAAATCAAAAATCAAAAAATCAAATGCCCACCCAACTTACTCACGTGATATTTGTCAAATCTCAGCGGGCAAATCAATCCGCACTAAATGTCCGTGCGTCTAGGAATTTCAATGTCGGATTTCACTTCACTTCACTTTACTAGCTTCACTTGACTTCACTCACTTCACTATTCATTTTATACTCTCCACTGGATAGCTGTGATCATTTTTGAGCGCTGTGTAGAAAGTCTTTTTGGTAAATGTATTGTGTTTTGATTGGAGGTTTTGATTTTAGATGCAGGTTGAGGGTTTGGAATGGAGGTTTTGGGGG
>PQXI01000311.1:0-34307 GCA_004786145.1 Botrytis paeoniae | reverse complement strand
TCCTCCCACCCCCCCTTCCCCATCCATCACCTCCCCCCTCCAAAACCCCACCAAACTCGGTACACTCCTCACCATATACCTCATCCCCAACCCCTCATTCATAACATCCGGCGCATCATATTCTACCTCTGCAAAGAGTACTCCTCCTTCTTTTTCTCCAACTCCCGATTCGAGAATTTGGTGCAGGAGAGGAGAGAGCGTTTTGCAGGTGGAGCAGTAGCTTGTGGTCCACAGGGTGAGAAGCGGTTTGGAGGTGGAGGTGCTGAGACTGATGTAGGTTGCTAGGTCGGGGGGATAGCGGACTCTGTTTGGAGGGGTTAGCGGTTGGATGTATGGGGAGGAGTTTGATTTGATTTGATTTGATTTTATGGGAATGGGAAGAGGAAGAAAGGTGAACATACGGAGAATATATCCTATTCTGATCTTTCTTTGAAGCGGTACTGGCGAATTGTCTCCGTAAGTGTGTTGGGGAGGATGTAGATATAGATGTAGATATAGCTCTGGAGATAGATGACGAGCTCTTGGAGAGCGAGCGCGGTATGTGTTTGAGATTTGATGGGATCATTGTGATATTTTCTTGTGTTGTATTGTATCGTATTATATGTTGATATAAATGCAATTGATGCTTCTATCGATCGCGGGATTGGAAGTTTGGAAGTTTGACTTTGCGCTTCTTGATTCTCAATTCTCAATTCTCAATTCGATATATATAATATCCAAGAAACTCAATTTCTCCTCAGAACATGTATTCCCAAGCTCGAAATTCTATATCGATTTAATTCGATTCATATAAATAGTTAATACAATAAATAAATAAATAAAATATATGTATCAACAAAATATTCTATCCTACAGAGTAATAGATAGATATTAAAGCTTCATCACATCGATCAATCAAGCTCCAAGTATTTTTCCTACCTCATAGCTAGGTAGGTACTCGTAGCTATGACATTATGACATAATTCCTCTCTCCCCGCGGAGCTAAACCTAATTGAGGTGTGAATACATGAATACATGAATATAAATATACTCCGGTCCGGTACCTACAAAAACACATATTATATATTTTTCGAATTATAGAATGAATATAAGAAGAGATAAAATCAGGAATAGAGAATACCTACCTAGTTTATTCAGATATGATATCTATATATGATATCTATATAGAGGAATAGGAATATTCACCACCGAATCTTGTATCGTATCGTATCGTATCGTAACCTTAATGTGTTATATTCAATAGAGATAGATAGGGTCTTAGTATCTACTATGTAGATAGCTGAAGTATGGATCTTGTATAGTATGATTGATAACTAGCGATTTTCAAATTATTATTTAGATGTAATTATTATAAAATAGGAGGAGATATCCATCTACCTACCTACCTATCCATCACTCACCCACAGCCATATCATATCTACCACATCACATCTCATCTGATCTCACACATACTAAAATAAGCCAATACCTCAATGCAAACTATCAATCAATCAGACTGACCACCTTACATATACTCAGATAGAATAAAAAGAATACGCTATAATAAACTCAAATCACAATGATATAATGTACAAATTCCATGTTCTATCTATCCATTCCATCTATTCATCCTCCTCTCTCTGCTGGATAATCACTATCAAACTCCAACACATATGAGTACTGCATCTTCACTTCACTCAACTTATTAAACACCCTACTACACCACATCCACCCTATCACATCATACCATATCACATCAGGCCTTCTAATATGCAAGAAGATATACTCAAGTATACAGAAATCACTTTCTATTCTCTCTTCCCTTGCCTCCTCGCTCTGACCAACCATCTGATTACCTACATAGTACATACGCAGTACAGTACAGTTCAGTCCATCTACGCATAAAACCCTCTTATTGAAACTTTCATCCCCGCGCTCTCCTCTACATAAGCATATCTATCATCTAGACATATCCATCCAGAATCCATATCATCTTATCTCATCCATTACGTCGCTGATAGAAATAGAGTACAATAATAATAATGCATACTAGGTATCTCTTTTCCATACCCTCCATCACCCAACCAGGTCATCCTTTTACCTATTCACCCCCGTCCATCCATCAATCCATGCCTCATTTATTAGTAACAAAGTAGAAGTAGTATTGTAATGTAACTTTCTTCCATTCTCCTCCTTCTCCCTTTTTGTGCATTCGCTTCCTAGACCAAAACCCAACCAACCCCCGAAAAAGAAAAAAGGAAAAAATCGCTTCATCCTCATCGCATAAAGAGGCATGTAAAATGAATGTATTAATTGGTAGTTTAGGTTCCGGAGTGAAAGGCCGAGATAAGAAGTGAAGGAGGTGAAATTGAACCGAATGAATTGAATCTTGTTACATAGGATCTTGATGTCCTCCAGTACTCAAAGAAAAAGGGGTTCCAGTTTTTTCACCCTAAGCATAATACAAAGCCTCGACGAGATAGATGACTCCGAAGATTAAAAAGGCAATTGCGCCTCCTAATGTTACTACAAAATAATTAGTTTGATTTATTATAGCATCATGTAAGGAGAAAAAAACTTACCAACTCTCAGGCTGACCTTGCCAGCAATAGCTCTTCCACCAATAACAGCCACACCAGTACAAACTGCATGACCACTGACTGCTCCTCCAGTAACCCACCAATAATCCTGACCAGCTGCCATAGCAATAGTAGCAATTTGACTTCTATCACCCCATTCTCCAAGGAAAGTCATTACAAAAGTTTGAACCCATGCTGGACTAAGTAATAACGAAAGGAGATTATTCAAGCCTCCTGCTGCACTTTTCAATGTTGATCTCTTAGGAGAAGGGGATCGATCTGAAGAAGTTGAAGGACTTCTTGGTGGAGAAGGAAGACGTGATCCTGATCTAGATTTTCTTGTGCTTGCTCTTTGCCCTCCTCCAAGACCCATTTCCAAAGCATATGGAGAAACCGACGAACGTCTTCTTCCTTGTTGTTTCGCAAGATGTTCTTTTTCTTCGAGTTCCATTTCTACTTCTTTCATTTCTTCAGTTACACCCTCATCTGGACTCATGGCTAAACCTTCTTTCAATAAACGTCCTCCGAAAACCAAGAATAATCCTGCGGCTAGGAAATTGGTAAATCGCTTTGGAATTAAGGTAGGAACCGCATGACCTAATACTGCGGACAAGATTGTCATGGCAATCAATGCGGAGAAGGCGGCGGAAAATACGAGGAGTCTATCGTGCTTCATCGCCATCAATGCTGCGATTAAAAATGTTTTGTCTCCGATTTCAGAGAATAAAATCATTGTAAGTGAAAGAAGATATGAATGTAAAGGTTGAATAAGGCCATCATTGCCCTCTCCTTCTAATTCAAGCTTTGGAATGCCCTTTGAATCGGATTTCGTAACATCTAAATGGTCCTTGTTGGCAGAATTAGGAATTGGATGAGGATCATTGTGCGTCTTATCTGGAAGATCCGTAGGTTTATCCAATCCGAAGTTATCAGTACTACCGGTCTCCTTCTCGTCAGCGGAACCCTTTTTAATCGTCGAATCCTTCTTCTGCGGATCTTTGATGTCGCCTTGAATTTTTTGTTCGGTGTCGTGAGGTATTGGTGGTGCTTCTTTAGGTGATGCGGGTTTCTTTTCAACCTTCTCTCCCGTTTGACTTTCTTGACCCTTTCGAGTTTTATCTTTCTCACTCACACCTCCCTCAGTACCAGTTGTGCCGTGTTTAGGTGCTTCTCTACCCGGATCGTTCATAACTCCATCGTTGCTTTGTGGGATTTCTTTGCCATGAGCATCAAGCATTGGCTTCTCTTTGGTTGTTTTGGCTGTGGGTGGGACCAATTCTCCATCACTAAGCTTAGAATTGGAAGTTTTGGAATCTTTTGAATCCTTAGTATCTGCCTTTTCACTTGTTGTAGAGTCCTTCTTGGGGTCCTTTTTGGTGGTGTCTACAAATGGCCCAGCGTGTGGTTTTCCATCTTTACCATCAACGGGCGCATCTTTCGTACCAAGTCCGTATGATGGTTTATTATCGACGGTAGTTGTAACAGCTGCTGATGGATCAATCTTGTCTATTTTTCCTGTCTGCGCATCGGTATCTTTCGAAACGGCCGCTATATTATCTTGTGCCGCAGGAGATAGAGCTAGAGCCAATGATGGCAATAAAAGTAAAAGCAATGGGGATTGCTTCCTCCGGAATCTCATCTTGAATTATGTCTTTAGATTGAAGTTGGCAGATGTAATGAGAAGGCAGTTGAGATGTAGAAGAGGTGTAATCAGGGGATAGTAATTGTTGGATGTGAGGATGCGTAAGGCGTCAATGGGGGAAGTGTATGAGGAAGAGAACCAATGACGTGTCTAGTAGGTTTTAAATGTAAGTTCGATAGTTAATGATTCTCATGAAATTGAATAAAGCGTACCTTGAATAGAGTTTTCAAAGAAGGGTCTGATATGAAATAAAAAGGTGTATTAAGAAGAAGAAAAAAGGTTTCAAATAGTAGTAGTAGTAGAATTCATACGATGGGATGGATGTATGAAGGTAACACGGCAATACGACAATATTTATTCAGAGCACACCGAAAGAGGAAATCTTAAGGAAAAGGTATCCGCTTTTTCCTTGTGGCTGATGCTTTTGTAGTCAGCTTGAGTTATGATTGGTTCAATTGATTGGTATTGGGAGCAATATTTATTAATAGATATCGTTTTCTAACATTTTCGCGGTTTTGGGAAGTGCAAGTCCAAGGGGTACGTTTTGGGTGGCTTGGGGGGATTCTTCTGGACCCATAAAGTCTCAAGGTTCATCTAACACCTGCACTGGGCAGTTCTAGATAGGAGAGAATATGAGGCGTTGAGGCGTTGAGTTGAGGCGTTGGTAAGGAAGATCTAAGAAACCGGTGAACCGGTGAACCCCTGAACTATATGCGAATTGAAGAGCATAGTCGAGTATGTTACATGTCATTATTTGTATTATAAGTAAGAAATGCTCAGGTCGGTTAACAATACAAATAACGCAACACTACAAGTACAATATCTAGATAAGTTGAAGGTTCTCAGGAGAAGATACTCAGATATTTATCCAGTTAATCCCCCCTGATCCAAGGTTCTAATCAAGAAGTCAATGATTGACATTGAAGAGGTAAGGGTAAGAACTCTATTTACATTCTAGAATCTACACATATTGGTTCATCTAGACCATTCTTTGGAAGCACGAATGCAGGTAGATGTACGTAGAATTTGAGAGGAGAGTTGAATTGACTGGATCAAGTAATGGAAACGCTTCCTATATTCGTAGAATATGTGCTATCCAAATATCTTACTCTCTCTCATGTATTTGACTTCATAGGAAACAACAAAGCAATATGCTCTACAGAACTTGAATTGACATGGTACAAACCTAGGCACCTATTGTTACATGGAAACTTGCTTTGGTATGTTTTCTGTTCTCATTCTTTCCAAACTGAAAGTGGTTTGTCTGAGAACTATCTGTTGAATTCTTATTACTACCTGGTATACACTTGTAACATTGCTTTTGAACTGCTCACGACAACAAGGCTAGAAGAATATCTATCACGTGATTGCGCGACTTCATAGCCTCAATCTTCAAGGTTTAAGTCGCTCCCCCACTTCCTACTGCAACCTTCACCCACAATCTCCACCTAGCAACATAACACAAAACGCGTCAATTTATCCACACAACAATATCAACTTCACACATCTACACTATCAAACACCATCGCGACATTTACGATAAGATATAAATCCTATTGCGCCAAACTTCTTTGGGTACGACTAATCCTTTGATCGTCGCATCAGGATATTCGAGATGGCTCGAACATTTGCGCGGTCGATGTCGCGAGACCTTCCATCTTCACCACCAACCAAACCCGCAAGTCCTATTCGAAGAACCACGCGATCCACTCGTAGCCAAAGTGTAGATTTGGATGCTCGTAGACCTCGCCAAGAAAGTGTTGAGAATACGGGTGTTAAAAATGAGCAACAAAATCCTAGGGGTGGTCGCAGAGCTGCTCACAAAGAAGCACTCAGTCGCAGAGGTTAGCATCCTTAACATTGTGTTTTTCAATTATTGCTTACAAAATATAGAATTGACTATAGTTGCAGAAGATAGAGAGACTTTATCTGAGGAGGAAGATGCTGAACAAGCTAAGGTGGACGAGGATCCTGAAGCTGGTGAACAAGCCGATGATGAGGAGGATCCTGAAGCTGGTGAACAGGCCGATGAGGAGGAGGAGGAGGATCCTGAAGCTACCAAGGTGGCAGACCAAGATGAAGAGGATCTTGACACAACCAAGGTCGCAAGTGGGCAGGAATACGATTCAGAGGACGAAGACCGCAGCGACTTCTCAGACGATACGCGTACAACATCACACACAAAACGGGTAATGCAAATCATCAATTCCAGATCGGCTATTGAGACCCTCCCGGACCTTTACAATACGGCTCAAAACATTATCAGCAAATCTACTAAAAAAGATATTCGCCAAAAGGAAATGGCTCGTCATCTTAAAGCTTTGGAAACACTTTCTAATGGACTTGAGGTTTACAAAGAGCCATATGGAAGAGAACAGTTTATTGAAGTCGACATAGTTTTAGAAAAGGTCTCTGGGTCATTAAATGCTACAAGTATTGGCTCGGGTGGTCTCGGTGATTGGGCCACTCCTTTTGCTGCAATTCTTCAATCAGCGAATCTTGCAACTCTTCTGGGTCAAGTTATTCAACTACGTGAGGATAATGAATTTTCACAAGAAGAGTTGATGTTATTTCTTCAATCTCTAGAGAAAATGTTTCCTCGCCCATTTGTGTCTAAGTTTGCCGCGCCGACGGATCTCGGATCGGAAAGTAGTAGATTGATCAACGAAACTCACGCTATCATGTTAGAAATACGAACTCAGCTTTTTGAACTTGCTGCCCGTCAGTTAGAACCTGGTCCGAATTACAATCCTAATGAACTCCTGACTTCTTGCTTTGAGGGTGGTTTTAAGAAAAACGACATCAAAACTGGCGAGAGAGTGGACATCATCCGCAGTATGTTTTTGCCTCCAGGCCAAGCAAAGGATTCGGGTAGATATGTTGACTTGGAACGTCTGAAAAAATCGTTTCCAAGATCTAAATTTTACAATGACCTTGTCGATTATGGCGAAAAGCGCTGGGATGAGCTGGAGATGATCGTAGAAAACAGAGGTGGTATCAAGAATGTGATAGTGCCATTTGACGAAGTTGTTAACGATATTCAATCGGATGCTGAAGAAGAAATCGTTAAAAGTGGTCAACCCGACTCCGAACTCGAGATTCGTGCAGACTACGAGCCGGAAGTATTAGAACGTGACGATAGTACAGTCTCGGATAGGGGCCCCCAGGCATCCGCACCAAAAGCAAGAAAAGAGTAAGAATTTGTTCATCTTTTATACAACACTTATCGTTACATTGCAACAGTTCAAACCAACTCCCGCTAACAATTTCTTAGCTTTCATGACAACCCGAGTGCTATAACGAAACTTGTCGAACTCAGAAAGATGGCGGGAAGTCGGAAAAGTGGTGGTATAGAAGTCGGTTCTAACATTCCAGCTTCGTCACAACCAGAACAGCAGAAACAGGATTCCCAAATTACACAATATTTCAAGAAATACAGCGATTCCCAGAATAAAGAAAATAAGAGTCCTGAACAATCCCAGGGATCTCGAGGTCGTCCATTGATAACGGCTACTACAAAGCGTAGTGGGATGTATAGGAAACACTCGAATGCCCAAAAAGTGGGTTGGAACGAGGACAGCCAAGGGTTTCCCATAGATTCTCAGGCGGATGATCCGGGACCATCTCAGCCAAGAATCAACAAGCGCAAAGTCCCTCCTCCAGTCCTTCAAGCGGACGATGAAGTAACTCGACTATCCCAGCCAAAAAACAATAAACGTAAAGCCGGTGATGCAAATATTTTGTCGGATGATAAAGACCATAACTCAGATGACGACTTTGAAACCGACAAAAGAAAAACGAAACCCGGGCGTAGAATTGTTGTACCTAAATCTTCAGCCCGGCCCAGCAAACGAGCACGTACCGAGGAAGGTGAAAGTTCTCGAGCACAAAATTCGCCTAGTAGAAAAACTTCTAGAGAAGCCTCCGCATCACCCGAAGTTCAGTCAGATGATGACAATCCTAGCGAAGATCAAGGCTTTGAAGCCGATCAAAACGTACCTAAACCCAAGCCCAAACCTGGCAAAGAAGCGCGTACCGAAGTTGGTGAAAGCTCTCGAGCACAGATTCCACCTCGTAAACACAGATCTCCATCACCAATTTTAGCCCTTGAGAATGATGATGAACAAAATCAAGAAGACCTAGACCAGGAAACCCAACACAGGGAGGAGCTGTCTCGACCACTTCACGTTCCAGACGATAATGAAGGCAGTGTGCAATTACCTCTGGATGATCCTCCAGGCACTGTCGCACATTCATTTACCCAAGCCAGCGCTCATTCAAATGTAAGAGCACAAGCAATTAAGAATGGTTTTAGTGTATCACAAACTCGTACGCCATGGTCTGATGAAGATACACAACTTCTTATTGACTACATCGGTGATCTCGGTCCGTGGTGGTCAGAGATTGCAAAACGTGGTGAATTTGAACGTGATAATATCACTCAGGTCGGTTTGAAGGACAAGGCGAGAAATATCAAAGTTGATATGTTACTGTAAGTGGATTAACCCTGACCCTAAACTTAACCCTTAACCCTTGTTTTCAATGCGGTCCGATGTGTGTGTCAATCTTATAAGTACTAATATTGGACAATACAGAGCTGGCCAAACACTTCCACGAAATTTCACAGGGGTTAAACTCAATGCAAATTTAATTAAGAGGGTCAAAAGAACATGGCCTGATTATAATCCTTATACCGACACGGGATATGCAACATTCTGATTATCATCATCGATCACATATACTCATCATATAATAATCAAACACCATTGCTTCCAAATGGCAGTGAAGTTGGTGAGTATTTTGAGTCGAACAAACGCGATTCGGTGGAAAGAAACTCTTATATCTTCCAACTCGGAGTGCAGTTCTATGAGATAGGATGGGTCAAGCCTTTAGACGTAGGTGTATTTACCAGTGGTTAAATTTGTTTATAGGGCGAGTTGAATTGGTTGGGTTGGCTGTGTTTATGGCGTCTGTGGGCGGATCGGCGTATTGGGATGGGAGTTTGAATACCTATGATATGATATGTTATGTTATGGGTATGAATATGATTTTTGTTTTAGTTCGTGAGCGGAACACTATCTATGTTTCTTGAGGAGTTTCAGGATAGGAAATGAAAATTTGTCAATTCGGATGAGTTGGGATGGGAATGGGAATAGGATCAGATGAGAGGAGAATATATTCTCTTTTGATACTTTTATAATGATAATTTTATACGTTTCTCATGAATGATTATATACCTAGTAGGTGTTTGCTTGTTGAGTGGGATATTGTGATTTGTGATTTTAGGGGTATACTTTACTTTATCTTACTGTACTATGCTATACTATGCTATATATGTGTTGAAAAGTATCTAGGTAGATTTGTAAAGTAGTATGTTTTAGAGGAGGTAGGTATTATATCTCACCTCTCTCACCTCTCTCATTTCATCTCCTTCCCTTAAAATATTATACTCAGACTCAGAGTCAAAGAGAAAGAGAAGAAGAAAGTAGAAGAGATAGAGATAGAGAAATAAATATTCTATACTCAAGGTTTCCTTATATTCCTTGTATTCCTTATATTCCTTGTATCTATCATATCTAGTACCTATTCAAATCAAATACCTTTCTGAATACCGATTCAAGTACCTGTCAGGTATAGAGTATATATTAATCATTATTTTATTTTGATTATCATGATATTGATAGTATCAAGATAGGTAATAAATAGTACTAAATGAGATGATGAGATGATATCTTAAGTGTCGAATATTGATTGTATTGTATTACTCGAGTGGTATGTATCTAGGTTCATTTTAGAGGAAAGGAAAAGAGACAAGAAAAAAGACAAGAAAAGAAAGGAAAGGAAAGGTAGAGTGCGGATTTCGAGTTATTTCTTTTGTATTGTTATGTTTGATGTACCTAGGATTCACCTCATAGCCTTATCCGATCCAAATCCCCAATCCCCAATATTCCAATTCCTTTCCAAATTTCGTAGACCTGATCATACATTCAATTCCTATTTCTCTCCCCGTTCTCCATACCCACTTTCCAGTTTCCAAATACTCAATACCGACCTGCTAAATCTAATCAACTACCCACGAAATAAACTTCCATCTCCTCTCTAACTCCCCCTCTACTTCAATCTCCCAAACTCCGTATCTATACTAGATCCCAAAGCACCCTCCATCTTCGCCTCCCCCCATCCAGTTTCAAATCCCACCGTCCCATCTCCCCTAACAACCTTTCCTCTATCCCATTCCCTTCCCTCTCCCTTCCCCTTCCACTTCACATCTTCTTCCCTCTTCTCCCCTCCCCTCTCCCATTTCTTAACTTCCTCTTCCGAAAACCCCGCATCGCGTAATCGATTCGCACCCTGCATTTTCCACTTCTGTCGATCGCGTAGAGCTTCTAATGCTTGATCCCAATCTTCTCCTTCCCCTCCTGCCTTGTCAAGATTATCTTCGAGTTGTACATCACTTTTTGGATCATAATCTGCGTGGAATCGAGAATCCATTGATGTAGAACCGAGGGATATAGCGCCACGACCACGGATTCGAAGAGGTTGTTTTTCGTGGGCGGGACGAGGTCCAATTATTGAGTCTAGCGGGTCGGAGTCGGATGATTCTGCGTCTGGAGATGGGCGACGCTTGAGATGGGATGAGGAATGTTTATGTGATCTCGAGGAGGATTTTCTTTCATCTTCTGAGGGTGGTGAAAAGGAGCGTTTTCGCGAGCGACGGGGTGATCGATCTCGGTCTCGGTAAGTTGATTCTTTACTTCGATGTTCTCGAGGTGAACCTGATCTGTCTCTCTCTCTATATCTTTTCCTCTCGTCCCTTGTGCGCTCTCGATCTTCGGAAGTACTTCTTCTTCGTCTGTGTTCTCTTCGTTGAGATTGATGATCTTCTTCCGAGTCATCGTCTTGATGTTTTCTCCTCCTATCTTTAGATCTTCGTTTCTCCCTATCAAATTCCTCATCTGCACCTCTTTCTTCACCACGTCTCGATTCCCTCCTTCTATGACTTATCAATTCCGCAGAAATATCGATGTCTTTCCTATTCCTTCTGCGATCACCATCTTCCTCATCCCTCACTTTCCTAATCTTTGCACTTTCTCCCGTGCGCGACGAATCTTCTCTCTTCCCACTTCCCCGCCCTGCATCCTCTCCTTCTCGTTTCCTCTTCACCGGCCCTCCTAAAATCGCCTTGATATCCCCCAACTGTCTCTTCCTAATATCCGTCGGCGCAACCTTTCTCTGTCTTGCTCCACCCGATAAACTCTCCAATCTAGCTCTTGCCTCCGCAGCTTCTTTGGCTAATAATGCGCTATTATGATTATCCGTATCTCTGATAATATTTCGCAAAAAACGAGTGTTGGGTTTAGGTTTATTGGGAGGTGGTTTGGATGAAGGGGCGTAGGCTGAGAGACCCATGGATGAATATTTTATAGAACTGGATTTTGCATCGGCGGCAAGAAGGGAGGCGACATAGTCGTCTGTTAGGTAGGTATCGTTTGGCATGTTGTGGTGGATTGTGCGATAATATGGTGTCAGGCTGAAGTTGTAAGATTGATGGTGATAATGGGAGATGGGGATTGTAGGTATTATCGTGATTCTTTTAAGATCTATCAAAAGTGATGTTGCAGATATAAGATACCTAGTTTACCGAAGCAAAACAATGAGCCAAAGAAAAAAATGAATTGAAATATCTTGAAACGAATAGAATGTGAAGAAGAAGTATGTACAGTTGATCTTGCAGTTGGAGCCTTGTGGTTGCTATCGTGTTTTCTAAGATATGATATATTGACACTTAATCAGATAATCAAGAATAATTATTAGTAGATGACACGGATAAAAAAGGAATATATCCAAGAAGGGGTGTGAATTTATATCATATTGTCACCACATAGCAGAATAATTCAAAGTAAACAATGCGATGCGACAGACACCCCTCCGACTAAAAATCTCTGAAAGAAACAAAATCAGCAACCGCAGAAACATTCATCTATAAAGGTAGACTTCTACACCATTCTACGAGACTTTGGTATTCTTCCAAAACTCTCTCGACTCAACGACTCTGAAAACCCACCAAACAACAACTCTCCTTCTCCTCACACCATGGCGCATTCACCCCAAAGCACCCTCACCACTCTCCACAAACTCCAAAAATCCCACGAATTAAGTATCATCAAACTTTCCGAGCCAGTTTCCGCCCCCTTAAAATCTGGCTCTCGTACATCCAATGCCTCTGCCGCAGATACTCTTGAGAGTCCTTCCCCTGCGAGTTTAGAAGCCGATTTGGCCCATTACAAGGTATATTATTCTTCTTCTGGCTTTCTTTTCTTTCCTTTTCTCTTCTTTGTTTATATTTGAAGGATCTCGAGCGCAGCGAGCTATGGGGGTCTGGAGGCTTGCCCCCATGAATCATCCGATTTTGATGACGCGCTCTGCTGGCCATCTGGGAGATTTAGAATTAGTAGACGAGGGATGTTGATGCAGATGTTTTATACGTTGATAGACAGATGACGCTCTGCTGGCCCTCTGGGGGCCACTGCCATGGAGGCAGAATTATTGAAGATGCGATTACAACACAGAACAGAGAAACTATCTATCATGGAGATATATAATGAGCCCCAAGCATATACTAACAATTCCCACCAGGAACTTTTCTCCAAACTTCGATTTTCATATCTCGAACAAGTCACCAAAGAGAAATTCATCCGTGCCATTGTCGGGGATCCTCCTTTAGTAGTCGAACATCAAGAAAACATCGATTTAGAAGCTTCCCTCCTCATTTCCAAAACCTCTCTCAAAGCCCAAAAAGTCGAAGTCGCAGAATTGGTTGAAGAATTGGAGAAAAGAGGGAGAGAATTGTGCAAGAAATATGAACATATTCAGCTGCAAACGAGACAATTGGAGGAATTACCGAAGAAGATTGAGGGACTAGAGGAAAGTGTTAGAGTTTTGAAGGAAGAGAATGGATCGAGTGGTGAAGGGCCAGGAAATCCAAATCTTAAATTGGGATTAGATAAGACGAGGGAATTGGTAGAGGAGAGAGAAAAGGAAAGGAGAGAATTGGATAGACAGTTGGAACAACTGCAAGTACTTGTTCCGAGAAAAAATAAAGAGGCGGAGAGGTTAAATGCGGAGTTGATACCGCTAGAAGGAAAGAGGATGACGAGTGTAGCGGCTGCGAAAGAGGCGAAGAGGAGGAAGGAAGAAGGAGCTGGTGGGGCGGGAGATGATTTGGAGGAGAGGGGGAGGTGGTGGAGGGGTGTTGAGGGAGGATTGAGAGGGATGCTAGGGGTGGGGGAGGAAGCGTAGGATTGGAGATTGTTTGTTTTTAAGGGGTTTCTGGGGTTTCTGGATATTGGGAAAGGGAAAGGGAAATGGAGTTTTAGTGTTAGGAGTTTTATGGTTAGCTGCCAGAACTAGGACTAGGCTCGCTTGATTTGGAGATATCCTTTTATATATTGATATCCCAGCGAGGCAGTAGGTTGAAGAATATGTTAGATTTCATGGTTTAGAAGTCATGTTTATTTGTTCATTTGTTTGTATGTGAAATCTAAATTATCAATGGTTGTGAATGGGCGTATATTCTAATTTTGGATTATTTGGATTGTAATTGCATGTATATGTATGTGTGTATGAGATGAGAATAAGAGAGAGGGTTTTCATTAACGGGTTTTTTGGTTGGGAAATCCGTGGGAAGAGAGGAAAGGGAAGGATGAGAGTGAACCCTTTATTTTTGTACTTAATAAGGAAATAAAGGGAAGGGGAGAAGGGGGTATAAGAACAGAAAGCGGGTGGAGAATGTGTGAGTGAAGTAAACTTATGGGATTGAGAGCTTGGGAAATTGGGAACCTTGGGAGCTTGGGAAAAGGAGAAAGACATGTATGGAGATCAAGTACATAGCGTGAGAATAGAAGATAGGTTGAGATTTCTAGAGGGTTAGTTATGAGGAATTTCAAATGGTGATCGGGAATGATTTGATATGATATGATAGTTAGCTATGTGGGCAAACGGAAAGTGATGGGAAGATATGAGTTAGGGAATGAATAGGATTCGATCGAGGAGCTTCATGTGATTTGGAGGTGTGGATGATAATCTTGCTCAATATCATAGCATATCATGCTACGAGTAGTTCCGACAGCTATCGATGTTTCGCTGATTCGGTTTTCAAAGCTGGACATCGTGTACTGGGAGATTGAAGCGTGGTGGGATGATTGAGGGAAAGTATGTATATGAATGAAAGGAAGCTGATCATCGGGTTAAAGGATCTGGAAAGATGAATATGGTGTATGTTAACTTCCTCTTTGGAATCATTCATGCTCAACACATTGATTTTCAAACTGCAGATTGTGGATTGAGAGATTGGAATTGAGGCAGGAGAATGAGCAGATGACAGTGTGTGTGTATGGTTTTAGGAAATAGTTGTTCGTGAGATGTAGATGATGGAGATCAGATAATGAGATGCTCTGGTGAGTTATTTGTATTGTGTTTATCAAGCTTTGAAACAAGGAATGATGGATGGATGGGAAGATTATGGAATGATTGTGTACGTTAAGCGGGTTGGTTGTCGATGGGAAGAAGAGATGAAGAGATGAAGATCATGTAATGTGAAGCTTCGGCCATCGATCAAAGCTTTAAGCATCGAGGTTCGGAAACTATTGAGGTTGTATTTCATATTTTCATTCCGACGGAGAGAAAGGTAGTGGAACGGGTGAAGTGATGAGAGTGTTGAAATGAGATGGTTGTCGGTTTGGAGGGGGCGAGGATTAGAATGAACGTGGGATTTAGTTGTGTGCAATAGGACCATTCGGAAAGTTACTAGCTCTCGACTTATCAAACCTGAAGATACCAGAGTTGTGTTTTAAGCAGTGCAACTAAACGATTAAAGGAGACATCATTTGAAATGAAGTCGTTATTGGCCGCTCAAAAAGTCAGGACTATACTCATGCAAGAAGTCGCTCTATCGAGTTTGCTAAATATCTCGGCTAGAAACCATTTCATCTAAATTGGAAGACTACAATTTGGATCAAACTTTGATCACTCGACCTTATGTTACAAATAAATCAAAAAAGTGTCGGAAGAAAGAGTTACTAACATCGATAGAGACATACGCAATGTACGTGTGAAATACCTATCTGCAATGCATGTGAACTGAAACCTCTACTGTAAGCTGCAAACCACTTTACGTTGGCATATTTCTCAAATAAAGTATCAGACAATAGACGAACATCTTATCAAAGTAAGCAAGTCTTACTCCTCGTACCCACTCGCATAGGATAGACAAGTAGTATTACCCCGGAAATTTCGACTCGGTATTGTCCGAAAGGCAATGATTGGAAATCTGGGGTATAACAAATACGATGGTTTCAGAAAACGTGCGGCATAGAGAGGCAGGCGTGTCTTACCTTGGTATGCATTGATGTCAGATTGGGGATAAGAATGGATCCTACCTGGGAGCGAAAAAGTAAAAAAACAAGGAGGAAGCTGGTTGTCAGGCTTGTGCATGATGGATGGAGAACGGATGACTTGTGATCAGCTGGGGGTTTGGACGTTGGATTCTCCACTGTGAAGTTATGTTCCACTCTATGCATTGAGGATTTGAATTAGAATATTTGGAAGAGGGGTTGGAAGAGATGAGAAGAGATAGGTAGATAGTGAGCACTTGAGTGGTAAATCGAGATTGTAGTATTGTTTGTACTTTGTACAGCGATTGTACAGACGATAATGTAGAATGAATCAAGTAAATCGCGCATTTGAAGATAGGCATTACTCGAAGAGAAAGTCCTTTTTTGTACTTCCACATGTAGTTCAATTTCTTGAATATATCGATTACTAGGTAGTAGTAGGTAGGTGTGTTCTTCACGAAATGATGAGATGAAAAACAGTTATGCGTAGAGAATGATTAACCCTCGGATAACCCCATTATTGGGTTGGGCAATATCAAGTACAGACGAGACGAAATAGGTAATTTTGTTAATATCGTAGCCTTCCCAACCCACAACTCATAACTCACAAGACTTTCTTGGCGAACAAAGGCGTAAATATCGGGAAGCGCGCGTTATCTGCCAAATACTTGGGAGTTGGGACAAAGATGCACGGTGTAACCAAGATGATTGAATACCTAGTAGATATGCCCCCCTTGCAAGTAGGATGCCAAATGGATGCAAGATGATATAGTGACACTGCGTGAGGTGAGCTATACAAGGGTTTAATGGGAGGCTTGAAGAAGGAATGAGGCTTAAGATCTAAAGAGATCTTCGTATAAGCTCCGTTTGCTTTTTTTAACCTTGTACAGAATAGCTCCTAGACGGTTGCATATATGTGTGGCAACGTCGCTAACTCATCATTATCCACCACCCCATCATCATTTCCAACCATAAACATCAACATCACAACATTAACTTCAAGTTGAGTAGAAACCCTCGTATATTCATCATCTACCTTGGAATTTGGTCATCGTGTACAGTACAACTGGAGTCAAGCCAACATGCGCACAACATTCTCACATCTTCAACCACTCAAAATCCTTTTCCCACTTTCCAAACTCGAGCGGCGCTTATCTTTTACCTCTTTATCAAAATACCTAGAAAGTTGTGTCTTAGAATCCTTAACCTTATTACTCCACCGCCATTGTGTCTCCATCATTTTTACCATCTGTGGTCTCTGTGGCGCTCTATTTACCCCATATGACCTTTCTTTTCACAATTTCAGGGTCCTCTTTTCTGCCACAACATGATATTTTCGACGGTAGTTGGTAGACTAACCATGTAGTGATCTTGTACTAACCTGGAATGAATCTTCAATGCTTGAGCTGAAGTTGTGATTTTGTCGTCATTGATGAGTGTTGGATACCTAGGTAGATACTCGAGTAGATAGTAAGTAGTAGATGATAGGTAGTAGATAGTAGACAGTAGATATTGATAGTAAATGGTAGATAATAAATAATAGATAATAAGTAGTAGCTAGTAAACAGTAAACAGTAAATAGTTGATAGTATCTAATCCAAAATCAAAAAATCAAACACTACACCGTCTAATTAAATAAAAATGAAGGGGTTAGAAAAATGATTAAACGATTAAACGATTAAACGATTTCTTGATCATCCAACCCCTCATCCCTCATCCCTCATCCTTACATCTCATCCTTACTATCAAGGTAACTAGGTCAAGTATAAAGTATATCTCTTATATTAATTTCTTCTAAGCTCTTTCCTTTTTTCCTTATCGCTTGTATCTTATTTGTACAAGTATATAGTTGCTTGAGAAATTCTCCGATTTCCCAAAAAGATCTTCATTTCTTATACTCGCTCGTATTATTATATATGCATGCGAGGAAAGTCGGCTTTCTGACATTCTGACTCCCTCATTGCCCCTCCATACTTTATCTACCTACCGACACCTTTCTTACATTCTTCTTGATTATCCTATAAATCGAGATACCTATAGTCATCTCCGAGGGAGTGTTTGTTTTCATAACTCACCACAAATTGGTTTAGTCCGAGTACACCGACACCTTAGTGAATTCCAACCAGCCTCGTCATAAGGCTGGTGAAGCCCGTTTGCCCCCAATTGTTTTCTTCGATCGATCCCTAAAAAACCACCGCATTCTGGATATGATATAGAGATCTTTCCTTCTCTATCAGTTACGACCATCAAAATGGGCGACGACTCACATGCCGAAATCTCTCCACGGGAAAGACCTTCTGAACCACACTCATTTTCCGCTCGAGATCATGCTGCGAATACTCCAAACCATGAAAAGGAAGATGGAGATTTGAATGACTCAGATGTACCTCGACCTTCGAAATGGAGTATGGGAATTTTGAATGTACCAGATACCCATGAAGTTCCTGGTAAGATTTCCAGACAATCCCTCAGTTCGCATAATATCTAACAAACTATTCTGCAGGTTCGATTCTCCTTCTCACAGGCAAACGAAATGAACCATTAGGTTTACGAAATGCCCCAGCTAGAACTTCAACATCTACACTTCCACCTCAAACTCCATATGATAGAAGTCGTGCAGCTTCAACTCGGTCGGAAAAGAAATTGACAAAAGATGGGTCAACTGTTTTAGATCCGCAACCAGAAGAATCAAGTAATGATCCTCTTAATTGGCCAATGTGGAGAAGAGATGCAGCATTACTTTCCCTCGGATTATATTGTATGTTGGGAGGTGGTATGACGCCAATTTTGGCTGCCGGATTTACAAATGTTGCGAATACGTACGATGTTACAACCGCCGATGTTGCACTTACTACCGGATTGTATATGATGGGTCTTGGCGTTGGTTCAGTATTTGCTTCTCCAACAGCAATTTTATACGGAAAACGCCCAGTTTATCTTGGTGGAGCAATCATTTTCATCCTTTCTTGTATATGGTGCGCTCTTTCGCCATCATATATTTCCCTTCTCATTGCCAGGATCGTTCAAGGTATTGCACTTAGTCCAGTCGAATGTTTACCGTCTGCTACAATTGCAGAGATCTTCTTTCTACACGAACGTGCTTATCGCATCGGAATTTATACCTTATTACTGCTTGGTGGAAAGAATTTGGTACCACTCGTTAGTGCTGTCATTATTCAAACACTTAGTTGGAGATGGGTATTTTGGATTGTTACAATGATCGGTGGATTTTGTTGGATACTACTTTTCTTCTTTGTTCCAGAAACATTCTGGGATCGAACACCAAGACCTAAAAGATCAAGACCGAGATGTCACAGCAGGAAAGGTTCTAACATATCACAAATTATTCATTCATTTGGAGGTCTCAGGCATTCATCATCCAAAGTACATGTTGCTGCAGCTCATCAACTGGATGGAACTGAAGGGGATCAACAACAACAAGCAGCCCGATCTCCACAAATTCAGCAAATGAGAACAGCTGAACCAACTCGAAGTATGCATGTTGGTTTTGTTCCGGATGACATGCATTCAGATTCTACTTCTACGAAAATTGATGAAGAAGATAAAGAAGAAGATAAAGATGCTGTTACTAGACCTACAAGTCCTCGGACCAGACCCAGTCACTTGGACCATGATGGTAAGATCTGATCTTCTCATAAAATTGAGACATTAAGCTAACAACATTCTGTAGTCCGTGTTTCATTCGATCCTAGTACAACTCGACCAGCTACTCGTGATCACGACTCTATACATCCAGAAGAAGCTTCAACATCACCAGGTGTAGCTACTTTACACAACCTTAATTCACCTTACTATAGTAATATTGAAATGACCGGAGGAAATTATGTCGATCGTGGTCGTCCAATCGAAAGAAATCTTTCAAGTGCAACTCTTCGAGATGCTGAAGAAGGAGTTTCAGTTCGTGAACCATCTCTTGGACCACAATATACGCGAGAACTTCGAGAAGCCCCCAAACAAACTTTTGTACAACAACTTAAAGTTTGGTATGGTCGTTTGAGCAAAGATAGATGGCTTATAGTAGCCTGTCGACCTTTTATTCTCTTTACATATCCGGCTGTTCTATGGTCTTCAATTGTTTATGCTTGTTCAATTGGTTGGCTTATCGTTCTATCCGAATCCGTCGCTGTTATCTATAGAGATAAACATACATATAATTTCTCCGCTTTATCAACTGGATTAATATATCTCTCTCCTTTCATAGGTGGAGTACTAGGTACAGCGGTGGCGGGGAAAGTAAGCGATATCATTGTTCGGGCTATGTCCAGAAGAAATGGAGGTCTCTACGAACCGGAATACAGACTTATAATGGCAGCTCCAGTCGCATTAACCACAGTAATTGGTCTGATGGGTTTCGGTTGGTCTGCTCAAATACATGATAATTGGATAGTTCCAACTATCTTCTTTGGAATCATATCTTTTGGTTGTTCATTAGGTTCGACAACGGCGATTACGTTTTGTGTGGATTCTTACAGACAGTATGCTGGTGAAGCATTGGTAACATTGAACTTTTCGAAAAACATCTTTCATGGATTGGTTTTTTCATTGTTCTTTACAGAGTGGCTAGAGAGGGATGGAAGTAAGAATGTATTCATTTGGTTGGGGGTTATTCAGTTGATTTTAATGGCGGCAAGTGTGCCGATGTATATCTTTGGAAAGAGAGCGAGAATGTGGACAGTTAGAAAGAACTATATTGAAAGGTTTGGGGCGAGATGGGGAAAATAGGTTTGAGGGATAATGACCTCAAGTGTTTGGATGTGTATTCAGGTTGGGGATTGGACAAGGAAGAAAGAATGATGGGAAAGATGAGTAGATCACTAGCACATCTTTTTCATTTCTGGTTAGCTTAGCGATGGTGTTTGGTATCGGTCTCTTTTACATATATCATGGATGAGGAGTTTGTATTTTATGAAAGGTTGTACAGAGATTAAGAGGGCTCTGGTACACTGGTATACATATATTATTTGTTTGAATGTTTTGTTTTGATACCAATGGTTTCGCGTTGGTAGATGGGATACAATGGGATACAATGGAAATCAGAGAGCAGGGTAAATTGTTATGAGGAATTGGAATAGGAGGGATTTTTGCGATGATACCATGGATTATGATGAGGAAGTGGGGATGGGATGGAATTACCTAAATGAGATACCTGAACTGAAGACATGAAGATGGATAGAATAGAATAGAATTATTTCCCTGAAATATCTGTTTTGTTCAATGAGTGAGTTTTTTGGATGGGATTTGTGTCTAAGAAGAAGGTGTTGGCATTGGGTGGAGATTAGAATGAGGATTGGAGTGGAGATTAGGGTTGATGTTATAGTTGAGATTGGTTGTAGTTGAGACTATGGTTGAGACTATAGTTGAGGTTATAGTTGAGGTTATAGTTGAGGTTATAGTTAAGAGTCTTAAGATTGTATTTAAGATTGTATTTAAAGCAGAGATATAATAACTTGGGAGTCGGGATGGGCTGGATAGGGAATAAGGAATCTGGATTTAGGGATATGGGAGTATGGGAATCTAGTGTGTGTATTATAGATGGGGATGGGGATATGTAGATGGGTGTGGGGTCTGGAATTGGGGTAGGGGATGGGAGATGAAAGTTGTGGGTGGTGGATGGTGGTTAAGGAGGTAGTGAATGCGAGAGTGAATAGGATAGGAAAGAAGGAGGGAACAAGAGGGTGAAGGTAGAGAAGTTTGTTTGATATGATTTGACATAATTCTGATGGGGGGTAAATGTACAGTTAACGGAGGTGAGAATCTGATGAGCTTGTGTCTATCTATCTATCTATCTATCTATCTATCTATCTATAAATATAATGATTATCGAGTGCGCGATTGATTTTATTAGTCGAGCTGGAACGAACTGTCTTCAGAAAAAACAAGGCCCCGAGAAGTAATCTCGCGCTGTCTCTTGATTTTCTATACCTAGGTAGATAGGGTTTTATATCCGGGTAGTTTGGTTTTCTATACTCTTTAATCATCGGTTGTCTAGTCTTATTATCCTAACCTACTCTTTATAGCCCACTTTAACAATAACACATTTCGACAGCGATGATATAGTAAGAATCCATCTCATCTCATCTCATCTCATCCCATCTTCTCACCATCAAAGTTCGAGAAAGCAAGTATACTCAGTAGGTATTCCATAGATGATACCCTACCTCTAATAACGAAACTCAGAACCAACATGCGTCCGCACTTGCATCTGATCCGTGGGGGAGAGATTCCATCAGTATGTAAGCGAATATGTAATTGTGAGTTTTTGTGGGAGTGGTTTGGGAGTGAGAGGGGGAGTTTATATATTTGGAGATTGAGTGGGTATGAGATAAGATGGAAGGAGAGGAGGGTGAGCAGGGAAGTAAATGGAGGTATAGAGTGTATGGAGTGAATAAATGAGCGAGGAGATGAGTGGATAAGAATTCTCTTCAACATCAATTCCACCACCAGAAGAACTTCCATTACCTATCTTTTATTTCTATTTAATCACTCTAGATCTACCCAGGGTCAGAAGTTTATCAATAGCTGAAAGAGCGAAGGCGTCGATCGTGAGAGAGCAACATTACCTCTGAAAACGAAGAAATTCATGGAAAGATACGCACGCGTATGGCTGGTGTTTGGAAGTGGGATGGAAGATGATAAGATTCAACGGGAGGGTTGGATTCGGGTTGCTTGGTTGTTGTTGTTGTTGTTGTTGTTATTGTTTTGAATTTACCTACTGTTTGTTGGTGGGTTTTAGTAATGATGATAATATGGGTATGTTGTCGCGTTTTTTATATCATGGAGGGATGTTAGATACATATATGCTACTAGCACATTATAATCACAATCCTATCTTGATTATCGAAACTCCCATGCTTTGGAGTCAGAATTTAAAGCTGTCTTGTCTTCAAAACAAACACCGTACGGAGCGAGCAAAGTGGGTTGTAAATATTTCTGGAGAGGAGATTGTTTAGAGAAGGAGAAATCTATTTATATCTTGGTATGTATGTATGGGATGGAGATTTCAGGAAGAGGAGTACGTAAATGAGAAGGTTCATGGGGTAAGTGGTAGTGGCGAATGAGTAATATAGATCTAGTAGCATAAAGAATGAGTGAATCTCCGAATCCGAGAAGTTGCAAGAGAAAGATGAAGGTTCGAGGAGGAAAAGAGGGAGGAAATTGTAGATTGAGATTCACTCTCGCTTTAATTCTCGATCGTGCTCGTGATCGTGAATGTATGGCACACCCATCAATTTTCAATCTTGCTATAAAAAGAAAATATCTCCGATGTTTAATTTTTAACCATTAAGGAAATTGTATTTAAAGACTGGAACCGGACATGCGTTTGTAGTTGGAGAAAGGTGGTTGAGGGAAATAAGGGAGATTTGTTTATTCTATTTTTCTTCTTTTATTTTTTTATACTCTACTTAAATGGGTCTTTGGTTCTGAATATCGGGCCTGTAAAATTAGAAATAAAAATCATTTACCGCTCAAGCACATTCTCCTTTCTTTCCCTCCGGCTTTCAATCACAGCCATAGAACGAATACAAATGGGAGTTTTACCAAACTTTGAAATGTATGTCAAACTACCTATAATTGGGAAGTCAGAATATGCGTTAGGGAATAATTCAATGAGATACCTTGACTTTGATTGTTGTGGAATTTGTTGAGAAGTGTAAAGTGGTCTTATTATTTGAAGGATGAAGATTGGGCTGAGAGGAAGCGAGGGGCAAGAAAATACATATACTAAGAAAAAACAAAAGTTAGGGATAGAGGTAGAAGTAGGTGAATATGCGAAACAAGAAGAAGCGATGAATGATATAAAGGTAAAGTTGTAACCAAATTTTATCCACAATCGAAGCTCAGACCTGCAATCATACAGCAACTGAATGTTTTTGGAGAACAGAGGATGTAGTGCCCAGAAATACACATTTCTAAGGAAAACTTCAGCTGACTATCCCATAAGGCTCAAAGTCGTACAGTGATGAGAAACAAGGGATGCGAGATATTTGAGTTCTACAACTAATCTGGGGAAGTCGAAGAAAAACTAGTAACTTGTTATCATCTCATCTCGACTCGGTAAAGTTCCCGCTCTCATATACTCATGAGACTGAAATTGACAGCGAAAACCGACTTCTCGCTTACATTTAAAATTCAAAATTCGAAATACCGACAACAAAAATCGGATCCACACTTATGTTGTGCATATCCAACTACAGATTTAGATTTGGTATGAAATTCAATATGAGTAGAAGAGTAAGTTCTCGGTGTCAATGGGAAAGCAGACCTCGGTGCCTTGCCTCGAACCACTTCCTGTGTGTCTTGAGAAGATGAAAGGTGGGAAGAGGGGGAATGCTTATCAAAAACACCCGGGAAACACCCATTCAGGCTTGCGGGGCAGAAGCTGCATGTTGGCTCCCGCAGATATGGATTTAGGTAAGAGATAAGAAGAAGAAAAATGGAGGTATTCGGGATGAATTTTGTTAAGAGATAATGATGAGGTATGATTGTTGTCTTCTGCTCTTCTTACTGTCACTAATAAGTACTTTGCGAACTTATATATCAGTTAGATTGTTGGGAGATACTGTAAGATAACATTGTTAGATAAACCCGAATTAGAAGAGTCCAGATAGAATGGACTTACAGATCACATTAGATTGACTGGAACATCCCCAAAACTTTGCAACCTAGCAAAAAGACAGATAACTTGTCCTGATTGTATCTGTGGTAATCAAGTTGGCTGCTGCAGCGCTTTTAAAGACCAAAATCAGAGATTTCATGAGTGTTGAAAAGGGGAGCAAGGGGAGTATGAGCGGAGTTGTCATGGAAAGTGAATGAATAGCGACATGATTAGATACATGGGCAAGAAGTGACTAAGAGCTTGCTTCTAGTTTCTTCAATCTTGATATTGGTAGTGAATTCAATTCCGCCGTTCAGCGAATGCATTCTCTCACACAGCATACACTGGATTCAAAAATATGAGTACTATGAAAATCTGCTCTATGAACTTTACGATTCACTGAACGGTAATTTCGGTGCTAGGATTTTACAGTGACAAAGTGAGTTAGATTCTGAAGGAACGAGAACTGGTGTACTTTTGGGGTTTAAATGTAATGATGGGCTATTTAAGAGGTTTGAGTTTCGGAGTTTTGAAATCTTCAAACGTTGTAGTCCTGATCTGAGCAATGAATTAAGGGGAGAGCGTTTCTCTTGGAGAAGGGTCCAAGGAAGCAATTTCGCTGGAAATTTATGTAAATATTCTAGATATGTTAGGGTAGAGATTCGAGAGCAATAGTAACAATCAAAGAGATTTTTATTGTTGATCATAGTATTGTTGCTGTCAGGGATGAGAATGATGACTTTCGTCCCAACAGTGCAATAATCCCATCACAAATCAAATATGCGCCTCTTACTGGAGATAATGTCCCCAATTTTCGATTGCAAATACATCAACCTAGGGTCTTTGCGGAGATGGCCATCTCTTCCCCTGGCACATCGAATCTCTCCTTCGAAGAAATGACCTGAATGAATGAACAACCACTGAGCTGTTATTTTATAAAACCCTTATTTGTAAACTGTAGCGGGTTTATTTAGCCGCTCCACGGAAGTACATGGCGTTCACAAATTCATATGTAAAACATATAGGAGATTGGTAGTGAATCACATGCCCTTCAAACCATTACACCACCAACTTCGCCTTTCCGCCTTCACAATTTCCTCAAGATTCTCCTGGTGATAATGAAACATAACCCGATTCCTAGCCATAATGATCCCAGAACTATCTGCTCGTAGTCAGCAACATTATCATAATGAAAAATACAGATACCCGAGTTTACGTCTCTGGTACAGTTTATAGCAAGCTCCCAATGAGGACGCAAGTCAAAACACAGATAGCATCTAGATGAAACTTTTCAAAGAAGCACACTCGTGCTGATAGCCAATTTTGTAACATTATCAAGTTAGTACGTGAACACAGCATGAAAATCAATCGTTATCACTCAAAAATGATAGCGTATTGCTGCCATAAGGCCAAAGAGAGCGCAACGACTTAACTACTGGTGTTTCTCTGGCCTATAGTATGCTAGGACAAGAGCTCTTCTGCGGAAGCAAAGAGTGAGGAAGCACCAGCCGGCATGTTTAGACTCAGCTGTGTGGTTTTCGCATCTGGGATTGGTCCGGGGAAGTGATCATCACTGCTCTCATAGGAAAAAGAGTCACAAAGTAGGGACTGCTAGAAAGATACGCCTGTTTGAATAGTCCATTGATTTTCCTCCGCAATATTTCATCAGCTAAACATCATATGCATCTATGCCTCCCTAACATCAAATTCCCACGTGCGCCTTGCTTATTATTCGCAAAGCTAAAATCCGTAACCTAATTGCATTCGCTGAAACATGCGTATCATAGATATCATCATTGTAAAGAGTCCTTGAGTAGAGTGGGTATATTTTCCGCAAACGCTGAAATGCAATAACTTATTCATCCTTGACGATTAATCCATCTGAAATACTGGACCTTTGAGCAAACTCACTGTTGAGGTTAGTGATGTTAATGAATCAGTAAGAGAAATGGGGAAACTCACGTCCAACTTCCATCATATACCTTTCGTACACCCGACTCTCCATATGCTTCTGCCAATGCAGCATCGATAATGGTAGCTGTAACACCTGTACCACAGCTGCTAACGATAGGCTTTGTCGGATCAATACCCTTGCTCTCAAATACCTTCCTCAATTGGTCCGCGGGTAACAAAGTCTTGGTGGTTGAATCTAATAGTTCTCCCATGGGCAAACTGATACTACCCTTCATATGACCACTGGTCAAACCTTCTCTAGGCTCGGGATCCTTTCCGGTCCACCTTCCATAACTTCTCGCATCCAATATTTGTACACCTTCCGCTCCTTCTTTACCAGTATCTTTAATAATTTCACTAACCTCCTCGAAATCTGCGACTTTACTTTCATCCAGTTGTGGAATCGGATATGCGCAAGTATCAACATCCCAGAATTCCCCACTTTCAGTTGGATACCCCTCTTCCACCCACAATTTGAAATTATTCAAAACATGTACACTTGGATGTCCGAAAACCTTTAATGTCCATCCTACTCTCGGCGCGCTGAATAAACCTTGCTCATGAGAATCATATACAACAACTGTATCATCTCTGCGGATTCCCAACGCACTCATAGCGGATGCGAATGTTTTCGCATCGGGAAGCATATGAGGATAAGGAGAACGTTTGTCGCATACCTTATCGAGATCAAAGAAACGACTGGAGGGAATTCGCTTTTCGCGGAAGGTTTGGAGACCATTGAGAGGAGAGGTAGGGAGGAACCATGTTGAGCAAAGGGCGACGGTGCGGGGAGATGTGGAGATCTTGGAGGGGGGATTCTTTTTAAGAGCTTCGGATAATTCGGAGGGAGTGACAAGATATGATGAGAATGATCGATGGGAAGTCATGGTGACGTATCTAAAAAATGTAGAAGTGAGAGGTTGTCGTGAGAAAGAGCTCAAAGTTGGAGCTCGTCGATAGAGCATAGATGCTGCCATTATGGCAGATATGATGTTATCGCAGATTAATAAGAATTTACCATTGACCTGAGCAAGCTTTAACACATTTCTATTCAAAGCTGGAGTTTGGAGATGCGTGGAGTATTTAAAGCTTAGATCTGAAAAATGAGCTTTCAAATTACTAGGTAGTAACAAAGATTGAAATATGTGTTGGAATCTTCCTTGGTTTGTGGTTGTTTGGTTGTTGGAGATTATTGTGGTGTAATCTTATCAACCGCCTAGAAGCTTATCAGAGCTCCAAAAACAGTATCACGTGATATGACCGTTTACCGTTGCTCCCCCGCATTATTTGTTGATTTGAATCAAGCTATCGCGTCCACGGCCTTCAATGTTCATAACGTTTGACGTTGCTTTTATACCGATACTCGAGCTCTGCAAATAGTCGCGGAACCAGCGCCAAAGACTAAGAAAATGAAAGTAAAGATCAGAACATGGAATGCGGTTGCAACTTGGAGGTGGGATCTTGACGAAGACGACGTCTGTGGTATTTGCCAGGTACATTTCGATGGGACATGTCCTACTTGCAAATACCCCGGAGACGATTGCAGTTTACGTATGCAACTTCAATTCCTTTTGCTTGAATGGCGCAATTAATCAGTCAAATAGTGTCAGGGAAATGCGGGCACAATTTCCATATGGTCAGTTACGGATTCCATTGATTGACGGAACATATGTTGACAAAGAGTCAGCATTGTATAGTAGAATGGATCAAACAAGATTCATCTAAAGGGCAGTGTCCTATGTGCAGACAGAGTAAGATTTTTCTACCATTGACGGGATTATCGCAGAATGTTGATTGAATATGCAGAATTCGAATGGACCGACAATACAACTGCGCCAGAGCCAGTACAACCTTCATGATCAAACAGTTGCTTACAGAGGAGCACGAGCACACGGCGTTCGACATACTACCGGTTAAGGAGTTATCTTATTTAATATGGCGTTGTTAATGGGGACAAGACAGCAACTCGGGCAGGCGTTGGACGATTATTGATACCCTCGGCTTACAAGAATGTATGACTATTTTGTCGCAACGTGTGGAGTGCTACATCGAAACTGGATGAATAATTGGCACATAGAATCAAATCGACCATATCAATCTTCGTCTTCGTCATAGTCCCACTAATCAGTTGCTCGACTTTCCAGTATCAACCGGCACAATTTTGCAGCTCTTTCCTCTTTTTACTCGAATCACTACTCCAACTTACCATTTGATCGTCCAGTCATTGCGGTGGACTCAAAAAAACCACCTGAAGTCTAATTCCAGTTTCCTCCACGCTTTTTGGATTTCGAAAGCTTCTTGAGTTGAGAGTGGACTCTGATAGATCTGTGATACTTTACATTATCAATCCACTAAAGTCGCACCTTCCATATTTATCCCTAACAACGGACACACTCTTTCTTCCATCTATAACCCTCTGCCCAAGGCAACTGCATCGGAATCTGTTGTTCTTGTTGCCTTAGGTATAAGATATTGTAGAGACAGGATTAGATTGTGAACTCCCACTTATCATATCGCCTTGAATAACTCGAGGCATAATATCTGCCATTACTGTATCATGAAAATCAATACTCTCTTTATGTGACACCACCCGAAAGCCTTGTTGGTGGTCCTCTAATACCCTCACCGACGGACGAGACGACGATTGACGTGATAGCCCGCGTCCTACAAATAATCAAAGGCCGTAAAGACGGGCACAGCGACTACTTCGAACCCTGGACTGGCTACACCTTGGATTTAAAGGAATACAAAAAATTGTTGCGACTTCTACAGCGCGATAAGTCTCTTTGGAGGTTTGTAGAGAACAAGCTTCGGTATAAATCACCAGGTCCCATGCGACGCAGATAGTTAGCTAACATTAACACTTTACAGATACGATTATTTTGCTTCCTTCAAACAATTCGTCCTTCGAATGCCTTTATACCAACATGATTTCTTCATAACCAGAGTTCTTGATAACATTAAACAACAAATATAATCTGTCGCATCTGGCCAAACTCATGTAGCTGCATTTGCACATGAAATATATCATTATGGCTCAGCGACCCTGAAATTTCCAGATTCAGAACACAGCGAACACTCTCCTGATGCGCATTTGGGACATATACAGGCGCTGTATCCAGGAGTTATTATCGAGGTGTCGTTCTCGCAGAAGAGAAAGGATCTACCGCGATTAGCTGATGCTTATATTCTTGGATCAGAAGGCAATGTGCGTGTTGTAGTTGGATTAGATATGGAATACCAGGGAAGCAAAAAGGCCACTATATCTATCTGGCGATCGAGAATTGCGAGCAACGATGCTGGGGAAATGGAGCTGTTTGCTATGGAAACACTTTCAAATCAGGTATATATGTCATTTTTTACATATCCTATGCTTATATTAAACAGATAATTCGCGATGAGAATGGCGACGCGAATGATTCTGCAGAAGCCGGCCTCTATCTTGAACTCCAAGATTTCGCACCCGAAGCTATGTTCCCGCCTGGCGAATTCAAATGCGATCCAATCAAAATCTCTGCTACTACCTTGTGCTCCTATATTGAGATTGCTGAGAACAGAGCAGTAATGGTTGAGCAGAGAAACGCTATCTTCTTACCTCTACAACCTGGAGTGAAGAAACGGTCTCGAGAAATTACGCCGACCGAAGAAGTGGAGGGCAGACGTAAAAAAATATTTCGAGACAGCGAGGAAAGAGTATTAGAGCAGGCAGAGAGACACGATTCGTCATTTCAAGCCGGCTCAAGTTCTGACACAGGAAACAGTCAGGGCAGTTGACTTCTATTATAAAAAATAATTTAATTGAAGTGTACAGTAATGAAATCGTTACTGGGTGGGTGACCGCCAGCGGATGCCTGCTGTTGTATGTTTTTTTTTTAACTACTCAATCAATAAACGGTGCTTTCTAGTTTCTAAATTGGTGGAAGAAGTTCATGTTGTGCTCCATTGCTTGCCTTTTTGTGAGAGCTCACATTCGGTTGCATCTCAACAGCTTTGATACTGGGTAAAAGTTTTGAGCTTATTATCTCCTGTTGTCATATGGAATGCCAGTTTTGCGTAAGCTGTGTGCATGATACCTCTGGCTCTATTTTGCCCTGTTTATTTCCTCTTTCTTCATTTTCTAATTTTCTTCCTTATTGTTTTGACTCTCGCAACTTGCAGCCTCTACAATGAAGCAAGTCATGGGGCCTCTAGCAATAATTTGTTTAGTTTTAAGCCGCAAGACTACTTCTTGCATTGCTTTGGCCTTGAGCTTCATAAACCCTCGTGTAAGGGTGTGCAATTCAGACCCAGAATCCAAATGTTTGCAAAAAATCACACGTAATGCCATCCTATTGTATCTACCTTTCACACCATGTTTTTGGACTTCGGGGTATACTGAATTCAGTGGCTAGACATCAACATCTTTTCTGTTATTAACTATCGATCACTGGTAGACAGTTTGGTCAGTAATTGCCCTATGCTCGCCACAATATGCAGAATTTCGTATATTCTTACACAACCACATCATAATGATAACCAATTGTGACTTATTGAGGTAGAATTGGTCTCCATGGTTTACCCGTGCTGTGAGAATGTGGGGTAGCTCTTGCAGCAATGTCTTGGTGGTCTCGTTGGGTAAGAGACATGCATGTAAGTTCTAGGGACATATAATATGATGATCTCCTCCACCGATTCTAATTTATCCTATGCGCTCCTATTCGACCAGTGATATGTGCAGATCCAATGCACAGCTACATGCAGCATGATTTTATAAGCAAGTGTTCTCCTTCAACATCATGATTCTATCCATAATCACAAAATTTCATTCCGTGGAATTTTTCAGATACTGGATACTCTGAATTTCGTCCCCAAGTTACCATGCACCATTTATCCTTCCACTTTGTTTCTTCCCTGATATGTCTAGCTCCTTGGAATGTGCTTCCCGCTCCAACATATCAATATCATCGTGAACTTCAAGCTAATGAGGCGTTTGCTTCAAGAGACTACTTTTATGTTGGTGGTGAATATGTCACTACCTCGACCAATAATACATCATTTGTGAATCAGATGTATGTGGAACATCTCGTTCCAAGTCGAATTGAACAACCTTATCCTATTGTGTTTATACATGGTCAAAGCATGACTGGTACCGTAAGTGCCCTTCCTCCAGCTTCATAAACCACATGCGCACGCACTGAAAGGTGAACTGAGATAGAACTGGCTCAACAAACCCGATGGATCACCAGGATGGGCAACCTATTTCTTATCCCATGGCTATGAAATATACATTCTAGACCAGCCTGCGAGAGGTAGAAGCGCGTGGAATCCAAGCGGTAATACAACATTGGCTACTTATACTGTGGAGAGAACAATGCAGAGGTTCACGGCGACGGAGAGATATAACTTGTGGCCTCAAGCGGCGTTTCATACTCAGTGGCCTGGTGTATGTTGCTTCTCCTTGCACTACCCTTCTTAACTTATCCAACATCGGGTCTTCCAGCGAGTAAAACCGCTAATCAAACTCTTTGAGCAAAATAGAATGGCTCGATAGGGGACCCCATCTTCGACGCTTTCTATGCATCTACCGTCCAATTTCAATCCGACACAGTAGTTCAAGAAACCAACACGCAAAAGGCAGGAGCGGCACTCCTCAATCGCATAGGCCCTGCAGTTCTACTGAGTCACTCGCAAGGTGGACTTATGCCCTGGGTCATCGCAGACAAAGTTCCCGAATTGGTGAAAGCCATCGTAGCGATCGAGCCGACTGGTCCTCCATTCCAAGATGTACTTTTCCCTCCCACAACCCCGGAAGGTTTCACGAGAAATTATGGAATTACAGATATTCCATTGCAGTATGAACCAGATTTCGAGATTGGAGAATTATTAGAGAAAATTCTAATCACAAACCAAGAAGCTAGAGATGACGAATTAAAGGAATGCTGGTTGCAAAGAGAACCAGCGAGACAACTCAAAAATTTGAAGGGAATTAAAGTCCTGGTGGAATCGGCAGAGGCGAGCTTTCATAGGGTTTACGACGGATGCACGGTGGAATACCTAAAGCAAGCGGGCGTGGAGGTGCAGTGGATGAAACTAGGTGATGAGACGGACCCTCGAGTAGCTAAGATACATGGCAATGGCCATATGCAGTTTATGGAGAAAAATAGTGATATTATTGCTGGAGTGTTAGATGAATGGATAAGAGAAGCTGTTGGAGAGAATTGAGGGGTATCGGGAAGTATCCTGTCTACATTATTCCGGGACAACCACGGAACTGAAGGGTATAGATCAGGAAAAGTGTATCGATATTCTCGCAAACCCTCATTGTCCGATTTCTGCAAGGGGAGAAAACCTCTGAACGCTGGATAGCATAATGTTATTATTTTCTCCATCGGCTTTAAGAGCTTTGAGGTCAGTGTTTACAATCCATATCCTCTCATACCGGTACTTTGCAAAAAGAGAATAAATTTCCTCGTTGCGAGATCTCACATGGATTGATTCCCATATTTACCCCACCCCGACATTACTAGTTATACAACACGCGAATCAAAATCGTGGTGAGATGAGCTACTTAACAAAACTTGGCATCAGCTTTTGAATCCAGCGCAACTTTAGTCTTGGTCGATCTCATCCAAGTTTTATTTTTACACAATTGTGTTGAGACTTTCAAAATTGAGGATGATCGATATGTGAAAGTTTCTATCATTGAATCGCAGGCGAAGCGAGGGACTCTCTCCCAATTTCAGAGAATGATGAATTGTACTGGTGATATTCCTTCTCACTCTCTTCGATCAAGCAAGATCCCGTCATTACCTACCTATGGAGCTTGCTCAAGAGCCGGATTTGCTAATGCAGTCGCCTGCTGGTTGCTGAATAGATACGGTATGGGATATAGAATTGACTAATTATAGAATTGTATCAATGATCTCCTTGGTTATCATGCTCATACTCCCCCACATTTTGGTACCGATTTGACGTCCTTGGGAAAGTTAATTAAAGGAAATTCCTTGGAGTTCGGAATATTGAAGCGATCGATGATGTGAGTGAAGAGTAATTGAAAAAGAGTTCGATGAGTGTATTCAATTCATTGAGGTTGGGTTGTCTTGTCTCTTCGGACAATAGATTTCGTTCTCAGAAAAAATGAAATGAGATGAAATGAAATGAAAGTTTGGGTACAAATTTTTTACTATTTTCCTTTGGGGATTTCTGAACAGCAGACGGGACTATGTGTAGGTATGTATGTATTTCGTGATTTCCCCTTCTATGATCAAACTACAACATAAATAGTTTCTCTCTGATAGTGTGAGGAGATCTATTTTAAATTCTTGGAAGTCATATGTACGATACTTGGCGAGAAACTCGGTAGGTAGGTACTCGGCTCTTAAAGAATTCCTAAAAATGTTCTCAAGTGTGAACGCTAAGCTTTGGTGGGTTTCATTACTTTAGTTGTCTTGGTTGGGCCTAGAGATTACGTGTCGGTTTTGTAGTCGTAAAGTAGAGGGTATAAAGGTCTTTACTCCTTCATGTGATTTTCTGTTGTCGAGTTTTCAAATGTGGTGGCCAGTTTATTCGAGGTTCTGGAATCCCGTATAAGATTTCTTTGTTTCTCCGAACTTGAAATTTATATAAATTGTCTATTGCAAAAATCTACAACAAGCTCCCCAGAGAGCGTTCTGTACACCTTCTTATTCTTACCTTTCATCCAATTCCAGCCGGGAAATGAGAATGCGGTTGAAAATCTGTCGCCTGCTGTAATTTTATCCTCGGAGAGCCATGGACACAATCTCAAGCCAAGCAAGATCCCCAAGAAAAGATCACGGAGTGAATGCAGGAAGATTGTGCCGAGAGGCATAAAACTATCCTTGATACCGGCTCCTAACTTCATGCTCGCTAGCTACTATAATCTTTTAGCGGGGAGTCTCATAGATTCGCTTATTTCCATAGAATCACATTCCAGAGCCACGAGAATGATGTGTTACTATTCCCAGATTTGATCTTTGGTGTTGAACTGTGCTTAATTTTTGACATCTGTGTGTATTGAGTTTACTGTCGTGAATGTGATCGCCGTGATGACGATGATGATGATGATGATGATGATGATGATGATGATGATGATGATGATGATGATGATGATGATGATGATGATGATGATGATGATGATGATGATG
>PQXI01000310.1:0-34387 GCA_004786145.1 Botrytis paeoniae | reverse complement strand
CCACTAACCCCCCTCCCCCTCCCCCCTAGTCTACATCGACGTCGACACATCCTACGGCTCCCCATCTTACGGCAACATCCATGCCTACCAAGAAGCGCTGATGCCTCCCGGCCTACGCAAGATCGACTACATCAATCGCATCAATGGTGATACGTTGAAGAGCATGATCAAGAGAGCTGTTCAGTATCCTAGGAATTGTTCTACCATGGGGAAATAGATAGATAGATAGATTTGACGAAGGTGATGAATTTAAAGATTAAATTGTTTTTTATTTATATAGGTAGTGATTAGTTGCGAGGCTTAATATTTTAATGAAAGGCATGCTACTGATGGAGAATATCATTAGACTGATATCAAACACAACTCATTCATCAATCAAATTTACAACAGGTATCAACTACATCACAAGTGAAAAACCAATACTTATGAATAATTATATCGTATCATACTTCTAGCTATGCGACTCAATGCAGTGCTCTAAAGACTATAAACCGACCATTCATCTATCAAAATACCAAAAACATGGCTTAAACGAAAGAAATTGTAATAGAGTACAGAATAAAAGTTGTATCATCCTCCAATCCTCTGTTAATCCCAGATACCCCATCTCAAATGGTCATATAATCATGCCGAACCCCTCGTTTCAAATCATGGCATTCATAACCCCAACCTTAAGGTCTTCCCAAAAACTTTAATGCCTCTTCTCTTTCCTCAACTGGCAACATAGACAAGACTTGTCTAATACCAGCCATAGCACCGCCACTCAATCCTCCCTTAGCACTAGGTCCACTAGCTCTAAGCAAAGCCGAAACCTCAGCAGCTACACCCTCAACCTTCATTTGTTCAACCTTCTCATGAACAACCTTTCTATTCTCCTCATACCACATGGCTACACTCTTATCATCTGTTTGGAATGCTGGAATTGCAGTCCAGGCGGCAAGTTTTCTCAAGTTCTCTGGCCTGGTACCAGTTGGTGATTTTGAGTTGGCGGATAACATGCGCTTAAGGATGTACTCCTCGTTGACACGTCTTCGTACACGCCAGTAGAAGAATCTTCTAGCCTCTCTCCATTTCAATGAGTCTCTGATAACACCCTTTGCCTTCATACGTCCAGCACGGTCGTGAAGATCAGCGAATTGAAGCGAGATCTGATTGTAGACAGGAAGTAATGCCTTCTCTCTTTGCTCAACCTTAGCCTTGATTTCAGCCAACTTCTCCTGTCCAGCAGCATTGTCGAGTAATTGTTTCTTGAGTTCAGCGTATTCTGGGTCGAGACGGGCCATTGTCTCCAATTGCTTGTCTTTACGGTACTTGATGTTGACAATACCTTCTGGTTCCAAAACACCACCGCGAGCGTCTTCATCAGCGTACATTTCCATGAATTCTGGGTTAATTGTAGGATCAACGACGACCCAAGAACCACCTCTAAGCTCACCAAATGGTGGAATGTAGACAAAGATTGGTTGCTCGTACTTGACCAAAGCATCAACGATATAACTTCCATACTTGAGAACTTCATTGTACATATCACGTTGACCACCAGAGAAACCTCTCCAATTGGCCAAGATCATCAATGGCAATTGCTCACCATTGTTGAAGTCCTTGATAGCTTGAGCAGTCTTGAAAGCGGAGTTAGGATACCAGACACCACCAGCTTCGTTAGAGATTTGTTCGGTCGAATCTGGGTTTGCTGGATCGGCAGGTGTGATATTCTCAACTGAGCGGGTCTCGACAGCGATAACACCCATTGGGATACCACCAAGACGAGCACGACCAACAACGACAGTCTTTGCCCATCCGCCGAGAGTCTCAACGAAGGAGTCCTTGTCGAAAAGACCTGGCATGAATCCTTCGTCGTCTTCCTTACCAGCGATGAGGTTTCTAACATCATAAGCTTGCTTTTCAGGTGGAGTGTAAACAATATCGCGATCCCAAGAGTCAGCAGCAGGTCCAATTGGTAGAGGGCTGTTTCTCTTGTCTGGAACATAGGCCATCCATTCAACAATCTTAGAAACACCCTCAAAGTCATCATTGGCAGTCATGTGAGAGACTCCATTCTTGTACATGATTTGAGTACCACCAAGTTGCAAGTTGGAAGTATAGACTTCACGACCGAGAAGTTTGTTAATGGCAGGGGCACCAGTGAGGATGATTGGTTGTCCTTCGATTTGAATAGCACGTTGACCAAGACGGACCAAGTATGCACCAATACCAACTGAACGACAAGTTACCAAAGTGATGGTAAAGATGTCTTCGTAAGCTCTTGAAGTGGCACCGGCAATCAAACCAGAACCCTTCAAACACTCAACACCGAGACCATCTTCCGCACCAACGATAGTAACGATCTTATGTCTCGTCTCACCATCCTCAACAACCTCCTCGGTAATGACATCCTTGCTCTTACCATCCTCAAATCTCTTCTTGGCTTCGGTATCCAAGTAAAGATATTTGAATCCGGCTTCTTGTCTCTCAGGATTTTTCCAGGCAACCTTGAAGTAAGGCATAAGCTCTTCAGCCATACCAATACGAGCACCAGAGTTGGCAGAAAGGTAGATACGTGGAATACCCATCTTTCTTGCAAGTTCCGTGCACTTGTGGAAGAATTGATCTTCTTTTGGTCCGAAACTACCAATTCTGAAAGTGATATCGTTGGCGACAATGATAAATTTACGGCCACGAGGATATTCTGGTGTCTTGGCAGTTATGAGCCAACCAACCATACCGTGGGTATTAGTACCAGGTTCGCGTGAAACCTCAGCGAGACCATCATTGTCATCCAAGACGAGTTCACTGTACTCGATACATTCACCAGTAGGTGGTTGTTTGTCGGCCAAAGATGAGTGCTTGCGGACAGCCTTGACCCAACTGTTTTGAATGGCTTGTCTGAAAAGCTCTGGGAAATCGTATACATATTGAGTACCCATAAGGTGAGCCTTGTATCTCTTTGGTTGCAACCATTCCTTGGTTGGGTATGGAGTAGATACCGGTCTCAAGTGCATGGAACCAATCTTGGTGGTACCACCGATGCTTTGGAAGACCCATTCACCACCCTTCTCAGATTTACGCTCAGCGTACATCTCGACTTGAATGACGTAACCAGAGGTATTGGTAATGACAACACGAACGGGATATGGCATGCCAGTAGATGGGTCCGTGCAGATAATACGGATCTCAGCACCAGTAACACGAAGTCTCCAAAGACGTCTACCGAATCGCTCCAAGAAACCACCAAGAGCTTGTTCGATCTCGGGAGGTTGAAGAGGGAAAACAGGAGAGAAGTTAATGAAGATATGGTTAAGATCAGAGTTGTTGTTTCCAATGATCTCAAGAGCATCCAGAATATCATTCATCAATCTATCGGACTCAGAGATCAAATACTCAGCAGTAGGAATCTCATCACGAAGTCTTCCAGGACGAACGACAGCACGAGTGAAGTATCTCTTATCGCTTGTAGCTTCCTTTCCAACAGCCTCATAAATGTGGATGTTTCTGTTCTCAGTGAAAACGGGAGTGATCTTGAACTTGGATAGTCTTCCCAACTCAAGTTGGAAAGCCAAAGCGGGCTCACTGTGACGAATACTCTCATCTTCCTCGTAGTTGGGGCCTCTGAAAGTGTAGTATCCAGGGTACGAACCATCTTTGTGACCGCAGATGAATGTAAGACGACGAATGCGACGGTTGAGAAGTTCCTCCTTATAATCGTTGACGATCAGCTTGATCTTAGCAACAGTCTCATTGTCATCAAGACTCTCGGCATCTTGAATGGCGACGTTGCAGACGGCAGTAAGCTCATCCTCAGTGTCAAGGCGCGGAGGTGCAACCTTGCGCTTGCCCCCAAGTTCGGGCAAAAGACCATTGCCCTTCTTCTTAGATCCAGACATAGGGAAGACCTCAAGAGCCCGTTGCAAGTACTCCTCAGCTTCGTCGAGATATTGAACTGGTACAATAACACCCTTTCTTGTTGGTTCGTGGTCAGGCTTGTTGGTAAGGTAGGTCATATCACTAATAGAGCTGACACGTTTGAATGGGTTGCCGGACTCATGTGAAGGGGTGGCTGGTGTTGAAGGAGCAGAAGATTGAACTGGCATGCCGAATTCCGAAGCTCCAACCTTCCTCAAGACAAAGTCCCATGAGACAATGAAAGGAGGCTCGGCACTCTCGTTGTGATACTCAATCTTCTTGAGAGAATATGCTCTGTAGGCACGACGAATATAAACTTCAAGAGCTGCAAGAGAGACCCAAGGATCACTGTGTCCGAAGAAAATTGGTAAGACGTCAAAGACAGTGTACTTGGAGTCAACAACTTCCTTAAGGACCTCAATATCAGGTTCTCTGTGTTCCCATCCGGTCTCACCATATCTTGATTCAACAACCGAAGATCGAAGGATGTGCTCCATTTGTGCAGCACGTTCTTCCAAGGATGGGAGAGCACATTGGATAAGAATCTCACGTGCCTTCAAGGAAACCTTGGCAGTTTGACGGGCCTCAAGTTCAGTGAGATTTCGGAGAGAAGGTCTGAGATGCTTAGCAACGTCACCGGCATTGGGCTTGTTTGGTCGATACTCCTCGAGAATAGCGAGGATCAAGTTGTTCTTTGCACCGACTCTGCTGTGCGACAGAACAATTTGAATAACCTTGGAAATGTCATCCTTATTCTCATCTCTGAGCTTAAGGATAACCTCCTCATCACGCGAGGTACGACCAGAAAACAGACGCTCGACGGAAGCATACTTATCGAGAAGACCAGAGAAGACGGCAAATTCGTGAGCCTTTGATCCATTTTGGTATCGGTTGAGAATCTCAATCAATGGGGCGATGGAAGCGGTAAGGAGATCAACATCGCCAGGTGCAACATTCTCATCCAAGAATTTTTGAAGAGCCTTAGAAAGGTTCTTGGCTGGGAATTCAGCGTTGCGAGACTTACCACGGTCAAGGATTTGAGTCAAGGTAGCATCCAACTTTTGTGGCATTCTTGCGTGAAGAGCTGAGAATTGAGCATTGAATTCACCGTATGGCAATTCTGGATCTCTGAGAACTTCGATCAACTCCTTCAAAGTAGAACCCATGATGACTTGGTTATCAAAACCGTCAAGGATATTGTTAAGAATGTTACGGAGGAGTACGAAACGTTGAGCAGCCTTGGTACCAACAATTTGTGGTGGTCCAAGATCTGGTAGTTGGCCCAAGAAAGGTTGAGCATGCTTGACTCTCGATGGATCATCCAGAGCAAGTATGGCGAGTATATCACCAGCCTCTAGAGTTGCTCCTGGTTGCTTGATGAGTTGTACGATACCATCTTCTCCGGCAATAAGAGGCATGTACATCTTCATGACTTCGACTTCGGCGAATGGCTGACCAGCCTTGATGTGTTCTCCATTCTCAACAGTGAACTTGACGAGCTTTCCTGGGGATGGAGTTCTGAGTTGAGTGGGGTCATTCTCTTGTTCAAGTAGACAAGTCTTGCTATCAACACTCAAACGAGTAGCACCGACCTCCTCCTTCCAGTAAACATTGTGAGAACGTCCACTGAGAAGAACAAGAAGACCACCATCACTCAATGCACGGACACCGACAGAACACTTGGATCCGTTGATGAAAAGGTGGTAGCTGTCCAAGCTGGATCGAGTGGCAGTGAACTTGTATCTGTGACCATCGTAAATGAAGTCAATTGGGAAAACGGTCTTGAGAATGTCCTTCGATGGAACTTGACCCTTCTCCAGAGAAGTTCTGTATTCGGAAATGCAAGCCTCGCTGGCAATGTGGGCCTTTGTAACGGCACCACAAACAACTGCAAGCATAGGATCCGGTCTCTCAGCAGTCAACTTGTTGGAAATAAGTTCATCAAGCCATCCAGTAGTAATGGTGTTATCTTCGAAGGCAGGGGTCTCTAGAAGTTTGATCAAGTATTCAACGGTAGTTCTGAAATCACCACGAATACTCAATTCCTTCAAAGCGACAACCATATGTTTTCTCGACGCGGATCGATTCTCACCGTAGGCGAAAATGTGACCGAATTGCGAATCGGAGAAACTGTGAATACCACCAGCAGTACCAACAGAGAAATAACCCCAAACATTGGAACTACTCCTGAAGTTCAACTCGTGCATAGTACCACTCGAAGGCTTGAAACCCTCACCTGGATCTTCGGATGTAATACGACACGCGGTGGTGTGTCCCTTTGGTGTTGGTCTCCTTTGAGTTTGGATGCTCTTCTCTTGAGAGAAATCGAAATCAATTTCGGTGGTAGTCGAAGGATCAACTCCATACAGTAATCTGATATCCTTAATTCTGTGCAAAGGAAGACCCATTGCAATTTGAAGTTGGGCCGCAGGTAAATTAACACCACTGACCATCTCAGTCGTAGGATGTTCGACTTGCAATCTTGGGTTCAATTCCAAGAAGTAAAATTTGTCATCGGAATGCGAATAGAGATATTCAACAGTACCGGCGGAAACGTATCCTACAAGACGACCGAGACGAACAGCTGCCTTCTCCATAGCTTGGAAAGTGGCTTGTTTGGCAACAGTAACTGGAGCCTCTTCGATAATCTTTTGATGTCTTCTTTGTACGGAACAATCTCTACCAAAGAGGGAGATGTTATTTCCATACTCATCAGCCAACAATTGAACCTCCAAATGTCTCGCATTACCAGCCAACTTCATGATGAAAATTGGAGAACCAGGGATTTCACTCGCGGCAGCTTTGTAAAGGGCTTCGAAACCTTCTTCGGATTCAGCTTTTCGGATACCCTTTCCTCCACCACCTTCAGATGCTTTGATCATGACTGGGAATCCGATCTCTTTTGCCTTTTGTAGACCTTCTTCCCATGATTGAACACATCCCTTCATATACACCGAGTCTTCGACGGTAACAATACCATCCTCGTTAACCTCTACCTTGTCGACACCAGTTCCTGACCAAGGTATACAAGGTACTTTGGCGTGTTGTGCAACGATAGTGGAAGAAATCTTGTCACCGAGTGATCTCATGGCCGAACCTGGAGGACCAATGAATACAATCTTTTTCGGACTCGCAGCTAAGGATTCCGGAAGTTTTGGATTCTCTGATGCATGACCCCTGATAGATTTATTAGTTTCTCTCTCCGAATAATCTTTATTTGAGATTGTATAAAGGGCAAAACTTACCATCCAGCCCATACAGCATGAACATTCATTCTCTCGGCCACATCAACGATTAATTCGACATTGGCATAGTTGTTGTTATTCGTACCACCCGGAACTTCAACATATTGATCTGCCATACGGATGTAATCTGCATTGGCTTGGAGATCCTCCGGGGTGGCCATAACCGTGAATTGAATAGCCTTTTCATCTCCAAATGTTTCGTATGCCCATTTTCGTACCGATCGAATTTCCTTTACAGCAGCAATTCCGTTGTTTGCGATCAAAACCTATTCCTTAAGTGTTAGTTATGTTTCTGAACTAAGTGTGAATATGCCAGTCCCAAAACTCCCAGTATGCAACAAAGGAGCAGATTGTACGTCGTCCGGTATCAATGGGGGCAAGCCCCCAAACCCCCATAGCTCGCTGCGCTCGAAGCTTTCTTTATGCACATTTGAAGACGAGGTATCCAAAACAAAATATGCAGGGAAATAAGTCTTCTGCCATGCTCCACTACTCGCTCTCTTTATCTGCCACGCACCCAGCAGGTTCCTACTCCCCTTCCACTACTGTATTCAAAAGCTCAAATCAAACATATACTCCCTCTCGCACAGGTCTGCCCCCATGGCAATGGCCCCCGGAGGGCCAGCGGAGCGTCACCACATCCAAAGTCAAGAAACTCTTTACTCACATTTGTAATAACCGTATGTCCATCACTTGCTGCCACAAAGTCCTTAACCTTACTCGCGGGAGCATTTTCTAATTTATTTCCCCCAATAAAGTGATCTGCAAGATTATGTCTCGCGGCGTAAGAGGACACTATTGGTACCGTTCCGTTTGTATGTGGTTCCGCCATTGTGAATGTGATTTGAGATTCGTATATCTTTGAGAAATATTCAGGGCTCAATGAAGAGCAGAGAAGAGAACTTGTGCCAAAGAAAGAATTGAAGCCTGGAAATGGTGGAAGGAGGGGAAGCTGTATTCTTAAGCCAGCCGGAAAAATGGTTGAGCGTCAGATAATTATGTGAGGAACGGACTTCGAAATCCCCTCAAAAGATTTCTAGATATGAGGAATTGAAAGAACTCCGAATTGAATCTGAAGCCCTTTGTATATTGTAAGAAAATGGAAAGATTAAACTTGGACTGTAAACAAAATACAAAAATAGTAGAAGTTTGAAGTTTTCGGAGGAAGGGTTGAGGGTTGAGGGTTGAGGGGAAAGGGAAGGGGAGAAGTGTTAATGGAGGTTTTATAATCTTACCTGGGGTATCTCAATCTAATGAATGCTTGACAGAAAAAGATTGGAGACAGTCCCTTCTTTCGGCGAATGATGTCCGAATATTACAAAGTAGTCTGTGTATACTTGAGGAGAAAGGATATACAGAAAATTAGTATTTTAGAAGAGTTGGGGTGATGATATAATAATGAGTAAGTAGGTAAGACGGTAGGTAGGTAGGTAGGTAGATGAGTGGTTGGGTATATGATTGATAGATGTATGAGGAGAGAAGACGAGACGAGACTAGACGAGACGAGACGAGACGAGAGGGAGGAGAGTGAAGAGTGAAGAGTGAAGAATGTATCAATGTATCTATTAAAAAGTACAACCCAAGGAAGTAGATATGGTATGGTATGTATGTACTTATTACTAGTTGAGAGACTTCAAGTATCGTCGATTGAGGGGATGGGAATATGATAGACAACACAACAATCAACAAGTTTCAAAATTGTTGATCTACAAAATAGAAGCAAAAAAAACTTCCAATCTTATGGCGATCAGGTTCCTTTTTCATCTTCCTCTATGTAATAAGTCTTACATGGCATGAAATTCAATGCTCGATCGATCTTCTTGACCGAGTCTTACTATTTGTTAATATTTCATGCGAGATGCGAGATGCGAGATGCGAGATGCGAGTGTACGTATCACCATTGATATTGGATACTTATTCGTTTCATCAGTCTTGAGTCTTGAATCTTGAGTTTTCAGTCTTCACTCTCAATATCAAGTCATCCCTCACTCCCTCACTTCACACTTCACACTTCACTATCAAAAATTGAATTTCTCCAATTTCTCAAAACTCTCAACCATCCCTCACTTTACCCCACTAAACCCAAGCGAGTAAAGTGCGTCTCCCAACGACCACGAATTTGGTGAGTTCTGGCGCTTTGAAGAGACCCACTCAGCCACTTACATACTAGGTAGGTAGGGTGGATACCGGGTAGGGTAAGGTGTATACCATCTAGATACTAGGTAAGTAAGTCATTTAACAAGCCTTTGGGAAGTCCGTCAAAAGATCTGGCTGAAAGTTTGAGAATTGTAAGGAAATATTAAGTTGAGTATACCCTTTCACACCAACAAATGACAATATTCAATTATATTACCACGATTCTTTAATATATTAGGAAATATCTGATAGAGATAAATAATCAACACATCAACACTCACAACCAATCAAAACCCAAAAATTCATATCTCCTTGATTTAATTTCAATTTATCAAATTCACCAAACAATCACAATCATCATCTAATTAATTACCTAGTACCCTCCTCCATCAAACTTTCTTCCCTCTAATGTACCTTTTCCCAGGCTAGGGGTCGTGGCCATGCTTCTGGAATGAATATTACCCGGTCGATCAATTCCAACACTACCTACGAGTACATACATACCTACCTAAATACATACAGACCTAAACAACAGGGGGTCAAGATTCCAAAGTCTTAAGAATCCCGTAGAACCTTTGGTTTGCTGTACCAATCCGAGGTAGATGAAAAAGGGAGAGTCATGAAAGACAAAATACTTCATTCCGTACATAATGCAATGTAATGTTGATATCATCTCTTACTCGTTACTCTTACAACCAGAATGCATATACCTAGTCTAGGTATGCAGTTTCAAACCTACACACACATACATACATACATACATACATACATACATACATACACATACCAAGAGAACCTATCCAGCTTCCCTAGCACCGGACATTCATATACTCTCCAGCAGCACACACACACATACACACGACTAACTCTCAGCTTTCCCAATATATGGAACCCTTCGTTGATCCTTTTCCTATATAATCATTGACTCGGTATTGATGGACGGGGGCATTCCCCCAAACCCCCGTAGCTCGCTGCGCTCGAGAATTCCCTTTATGAGATAGTTCACGGCCAACAAAACATTATATCATCATGACCCTTGCTCTGCAAGTACCCCCGACCCGAAGCCATCAAAACTAATCTCCAAGCAAACATAAACATCCTCCGATAGTTTTGTCTCGCTCCAGCAAGCTATACGAGTGAGTGAGTACCTAGGTGGGTAGCTCCAACCCAGAATATCATCATCATCCACCTTTCACTTTCCTCCAATCAAATTCAATTCAATGTCAAACCAAAATCCAAATATCTGCATCTGCCACTACGACAATGATTCCAGAACATCAGCAAAGTAGCTATCACCCAAATGTGCGTGCACGTTCGAAGACTCTGAAACTTCAACACAGAAACTCACTCACCCATGTAGTATGTATTCTAGCTGACAACCAGCCATTAAATTATATAGTTTCGTTAATAACAATCGCTGTATGATTTTCACAACTCTAGGGCGTGTCTCACAAGTCCGCTTCTCTACTCTATAGGTGCGTGAGGCTGAACTAGATACCAGATATTTCTTATTTCTCCCCCGATTCCCCACGGACATCCGATAAGCTAGCTACCTTCCCTCCCCTCTCCTTTCTCTCGTACAAAGTACACCTCCTCGCTCGCTTGGTATTAAGTATCTATCTACCCCATCATCCCATCCATCAGCATTTCCACACCTCTCTCAGCAAACCAAACATCCATCCTATACTGAATCCTACCTAATAATTTCCCAATCAAAAAATTCCCTCCTCCAATCGATCAAATCATCACTCCAGAATCCAAACACATCAGCGATATAAAACACATTACATTTCATTCCCCATAAACCCTCACAAACCACACTGACCCAAATCAATTTCTCATCATCAATCTCTCATTATCCCAAACAATAATCATCACAAACCACATAAATAAATCCCATCCATACTTAATTCCCTCCCTCCATACCCTTCTACCTACCCAGTAATCAATCAACAAATAAAAACAATAAAACCAATCTCCTCATCCTCATACTCACACTCCCTTAGTCCTCCATCCCTAACCATCTACCCAAACAAACAGAAATACACGGAAAAAAGTGCAGTAAACTCCTCCCCTCTTCTACCAGTTCCCAGTTCCCAACTACAGCTCCAGCCAGCTACAAAACAACATTGAAGTGGGGGAGAGGGGAGGTACTCGGACGGATAATGAACAACCATAACATGACAGACCGGACCACGGACGCCGATAATCTTTCGGGGGGTAGAAAATAAATTTTACCCGGTAGGTACCTACCTAGTCAGCTTTCCCGAGAGAGGGAGTATCTACCTACTAGGTAGGCAGGTAGTATTCCTTATCATCTACTACCGTAACTAGTGCATTCGTCTTATGTTGTACCAATTCTTTTCCAATTTAAAATCTCACTCACATCATCACATATCAAAAAACACCCAATTGAATCATAATCATTTCCTTCATTCTTATAGTCTGTCTGTGTCTGTAGCGCTCACTTCCAGCCAATCCATCTCATCTCATCTATCCATTCATCCATCCATGCTCTTTCTCCATCCATATCTCCTTATCAGTCCAGTCCATTCCAATCTCTTCCGCACACCATCTCACCAACAAATGAAACCCCAAACCCGTCATCAACCATCCATCCCCTATGTACAAATGAAACGAAAAACTCTCTCCTCTCAGAAAATAAAAAGGAACGAGCCAAGAGGAGCAGAGCAAATCAATAAAAAAGAGGTATAGCAGCAGTATCAATCCCAAACTGTTTCCCATACCATGTCCGCCTAGCTATGCACGCACGATGTTGAGAAAAACAAACAAACGCCTTAGCCAATGCACGCAACCCAAGTTTACACCCTTCTCCCACGTCCTTCCAAATATGATCCCAAATTCCCGGATTCTCCATAACGGTATACAGATGAAGTCAAGAGGATGAAATAGATTCATCCTTCTCATCTAGTGAGCTTAATAACATTCCCCTACACCACTCAATTTCCTTTGTCTTCCTGTTGGTGCCGTTGGAGTTCTATTGAGTCCCGCTGGTTGTCTAGGATTTATAATCATCCTTTCGTCCTCCTCTCGAAATCCTTGACTTGTGCTCGTTCTCCTAGGCATAGGTAGGCCCGACATCGATAATGATTGCCCACCGCTTTTCCTTCGAGGGAGTGAAGATAGTGGTGTGCCACCCGAACTCTCATGTATAGTACCCCTACGAACTGGTGTCGTATAGGTAGTTTCCCGGTTCTCGTCCACGCCGTAGCCAATATATGAGACGCTCTGTGAATGCGCATGAGGTCTTCCATCTCCATGCCTATCCCCATAATTTCCACCCATACTACTTTTCGCCCTTCTCGAATCCACAATTTGCGACTGTGCGTAAGATGATCCTGGTGTCTTAGCGCCTGGGCGACTGAGAGTCGATCGACTTGGTGGGCGTTCATAGAGTGAACCACTGGCACGACTACCCGGTCGACTGGGTGGTCTACTACTATGTTGACTGCTATCGTTCCCATCTCTATTTGCAACTGGTCCAAAAGAAAGCCTGCTGATTCCAGATACAGAGACTCGAGGGGGGTGTTTTACTGGTTCATCTCCAGTCATGGATGATGTAGTGCTCGCGCTCGCAGTACTGCCTGTAGTTCTCTTCCTACCTCTTATGGTACCACTTGGTGGCAAGTAATTTTGACCCATAGCTGATATTGTTCTCGGTGTAGTATGAGGTGGAGTAGTGACCGGCGCGGGTAGTTTTGATCTTGCAGACTGCACTCTTTGTTCTAATCTTTGCATTTGCGCCGTCAAACTTCTGATATGAGTTAGGGATGTTGAGTTTGGCAAACCGCGTGTAGGTGGTGCTTTTTGTCTTGTCTGACGAATCACTGCTGGTGTCGCACTTCTTGCTTTCGAGTTGCCGTTCGGTGTTGTGCCTCGTGAACTACGAACTGTGCCAGACACGTAGCGAGATAGACCTTGTTTAGGCGTTGCGCTTGCACTCGCAGCTGGTAATTTTAGGTTGCTTTGGGGTGCGTTCATTGATGTATTCAGTCCGTGTCTTGCAGTCGCCGATGCTTCTGACATGGGCGGAGATGGAGGGGTAGGAGTTTCGGAAACGGTATCTGTCGTTGAGATGGACTTGGTATCTGGTGGAGTGTTGATGATCGGAGAAGAAGCTGTGGATCTAGGGGATGTTCCAAAGGGCTCAAATGAGGGAGTACTTGGGGCAGTATAATCTGTTGTAATTGATGGAAATTGTCGCTTTCGTAGCTTGTCTTGCATGATATCTGCCTCAACTTTCAGGTCCGACAACTCATCTCTCAAACGTTGTGTTTCGATCCGGAGTTGTTCTCTTTCCTTTTCGCCAATCTTGATTTCTTCTTCCATCATCACCCCTCGTTCAATAGACATATTAAATTTTGATTCCATATCTTCCAAGGATGAGAAGGTATTTCGCGCTTGCCGCTCGATATCGTCATGTTGAACTTCAATGTCTCGAAGTTGGAGTTGCATAGTTCGATTCGCATCGCGCAGAGAAGTGATCTCCTTCTGTAAAGTAGTCTGCGCGGCATTTGCTTCATTCTTGGATTGCTTATATTTCTTCTACAAATAAATTCTGGTTAGCCAACTACGCTGCCAATTTACCACATTCACCACTTCACGATGACATACCTTCCATTCTTCTACTTCGAATCCCAAACTCTCTACCTTTTCCTGCAATAATCTTTCCCTTCTTTCCGCAGCTTCAACATCCTTCTCTAACTCTGCTTCCAACTCCTGCGAACTCGCCTGAAATTCCGTCAATTCATTCTCCAATTGCTCGTACTGCAATTTGTAGTATGCGATCGCATCTACCGGATCCGAAGGTGGAGAGGATGGTAATTCCGACATCTGTGGCTATTATTATTCTTGTTGATTCTGTCCGGTCTTGAATTCGTATCGTTGTCGTATCTTCTCACTATCTTAAAGCCGTTCTGTTGCTTGGCGGTAACATCCGTTCCTTAGACTTGCGATCTTGCAAAACTAGTGGCCAATAGCATATGCAGCTGTTGCGATTGTTGTTGTGGACCATAAACAAATAAAGAATGACCTCTTGCAGACCCCTCACAATGATGTAAAACTTGTTTAGCCGTCAAAAGGTCGAAATGAAGATCTTATGATGTCGATGGTCGATAAATCAAAGTTGGTTATTTGGATGTTGATCGCAAAACAAATGATGAAGGCTGCAGGTTGTAAAGAAGACTAAAAGATTGGATTTCGTGTACAATAATGGTCGTTATAAGTCGTGAATCGCCTTTATCCTTCCCGTCAAATGATATGAAACAATAATTAATGTAGTAGTAGTATTTGAAAAAGTGTATTGTAACACTGCTGAAGTTGTTGAGTTGAGAATGGAAATCCTTTGGTTCTCGATCTATGTATTCTCGTTGGGTATTCCTATATCAAGTGGTGGTCGGGAGTTGATAATCGATAATCCTATGAATTGGTGAATGTTGACGTCGAGTACGGTCAATCCATAGGTAGATATCGCACAGAAGGGTTTTGGCGGGTGGAGTGTAAAGTAAAGTAGGAATCCTTAGGTCGATATCAAAATATAAGTGAAAGTTTATGAAACGGCAGAAGTTGCGCTGGAGGGAGGTTGTTATTGTCGTCGACGTTCGTTTGTCGTTCGTATGTCGCTAATGTTAGATTGAATTCTGGGCTCCCGGGAAAAAGAAAAAAAAGAAGGTGTATTGCGTCGGCAGATTTAGATTTGAAAATGAAATAAAATAACAAAATAGAGAAATAAGAAAAAGAGACTTTTCTCGTATTGGCGATGATGATGTTGTCCCAGGATGTGCGATGTATGTTGTGTGTGTAGTGCAACTGCTGGTCGGGCTGGACTGCACGACGGGAAACCTCCTGAAAGAGAGAAAGGTTCGAGAAAGAATCAGGAGTGAAGGGAAGAGACGTGAGGCCTGAGACTACCGAGCGAGAAAGAGAGAAGTCAGACACGAGAATATCAGAATCTAAGGCATTTAATTGGTCAAAGTCTAGGTAGAATGGGAATTACAACCCTGTTCATAGAGATTAGTATGGTTTAAGTGGTTTAAGTGGTGAAAGTGGTTAATGTGGAAGTTTTGCTGATCCAGCAACCTTGCTTTGAGCCATATAAGATAAGATTGAATATTACCAGCCACATCTTTAAACAACTGGCAGTCACATGAACGGTGAGTCGCAAATTCATTTTACATCTTCTACACATTCTACCCCCGAACATTCCATTCTTTTCTCTTTGATAAGAAACATAATCGAGGTCTGTTTTCCCACGAGGTTCTATTTTGAGGATGGGAATAGTTACATATTTCCTTTCCTATGGGTTTGAATATTTTCGGATGCTCATCAACGTCTATATCGATATCCCTAGCAAACCGGTATCGATCCGTCTACCTGCCGTCTAGTACCTCCGGTCCGTACCTTTCACCAAACCTCCTTGGTCATCACGCTCATGCAACTAAGTCGATAAATGTGGGAATATTCATTACTAGCATCAAGGTATTGACGTGTTAAAACGATATCCCATGATAATTTTAGCTCCTCTCGCAGTTAAAGCTTCTCCTACTCCTGCACAATGTCATTCATGTCATTCATGTACGGTTATTCCTTGCATATCGTACACCTGATTGTTGACTTTACCATACGGGGTACAAGTAAGGTTGACTACCCAGATACACGAAAGCGAGGTGTCGTTCACGGTCATCCGAGATTCATCATATCGAGCTCCTTTTCTCAGTACAATGGAGGGGAAAGTTTTGGTATGAAGGGTAGTAGTATATACGAATGGCGCGGTTGCAAATATTGCTTCAAGGCGTTCTAATGTAATTTGACAGCTAGGTGCGAGCCAGGCAAATTCTTCTTAGGAACACTGCATATATGTTTTGTTTGATATTCATTTCTTTTCCCTGCGTTTGTATTTCCGTTTGCACTTCCGTTGGCCATTTTTGATCATTTCGATTTTACACGTGGGTCGAGTCATGAGGGCCATGTAAGGTGAGGCAAGGACCGCATCAAAGTCCTCAAAATGCCTTCCAAAACTCACATCTCTATACTTCTTGTAGTTACATGGCCTCGCTAGGTACGTATATTAAAAAATTGCGTCGATAATATTTGTTTTTCTTATAAAGAAATTTCCGATCTTTGATCCTATAATCTCAATTCCAGCCTTCACCCGGCAAATCCTCGCATTGACACGATATCCCACTTCAAATTATCAGAGCCAATCAGAATATGGGGTTATATCTGATCGCATTAACGTTTCGAAATGTAAGATTCATTTCTATTTTCAACGTACCCTGTGACAAGGTCACGAGTCAACATTAATCGAAGATATGTTGCAAATAATGTTGATGGCGCGAGAAGCGATCTCAAATTTCTAACTGTCGGGCATCAATAGCATTCATGAATTATTCTACGTCAATCAGACATACAGAAAATTCTAAATGCGCCCAAATATGACTCGTGCATTTCCTTTATCATCTCCTCTTTCTGATCATCCATCAATATCATCACCATATAGCTCCCCTTCCACTCATCCACTCTTCTTCTCCTCCCTCTTTTCCCTTCTACTCATCTCATCCGAATCCGTCCTCTCCACTCCCGTCACCACATCTACAATCTCAATCTCTGGCCCCGAAAACCTCTTTCGAGCAGTCGTCCCCCAAGTCCCTGCCGCTACCATCATAATCACTCCTATAGCCGCTGAAGTATAATTCATATTCTCGCTCGTAACCGGATACACCGATGGGAAATTAAAAGTAATACATGCGAAAAGTAGATACGCCAGACCAACTCCATTAACCAGTAATGAGACGACTGGTCTCATTGCCCATGGACCTGTAAGTTTTCGATGCGATCCATTGATATGAGATATTATGCGCACGAGAAGAGGCATAGCGTATGAAAGATAAAATCCCTCTGTCGCAATGGCGATTACAGTATTAAATCCCGTTACTGTGCCAAAGTAAATGCTGTTAAATGCCATTTGTACTATAGTCCCAATAATGATAGCCACAACGGGAACTCGATGCTTGGCGCTCACTTTACTGATATGGCTCGAAAATGGAAGTCCATGATCTCTAGCAAATGCGTAAAGACTTCTGCTTCCTTCTGCAAGCAGTGCGTTGGAAGATGCGACGTTGATGACTACGATCATGGATGCTAGGAAACATGCTGCGATGTGACTGTTGGTTGAATCGGCGTAGATTTGAATTAGAGGAACCAGAGTGGATGTGTTAGCAACAGCATCGATATCACCAACGCAGAAACAAACAGCGATCAAGAAGACGAAACCTGTGATGGCTCCAATGTAGACGGAGAGAACCATGGCGCGAGGAGCTTCTTTGGAAGCATCTTTTAGTTCCTCGGTCATGTGGGATGGCGCATCATCTAGTTGGTCACTTCGTGTTAGCCTGGTGGTGAATCAAATGAAGTCGAGGCAATTTCCGGAGATAGTAGACGATGCCATGAGAAAGGCAGCTTGGCAGGAAACACTTACAACAACACATGCCGAACGCCGGCTGTAATATTCCAATAATACCAGCCATAGCCGTCCCGAAACCAGTAAAATTCTGAAAGTCTTGAAAGACAAAACTAGCACTTTGTTTATTGGTATTGCATGCCAAAATAGTGACAATCGTCACAATGAACGACGCAATATTGAAGAAAAGCGCAACTGTGGATACTTTGTCCAGAATCTTCGATCCCCATAGATTGATGAACGTTGCAATGAGAGTCACTGCCCAGGCTACCAAGACCGTGTGCCACCGCTCAATCACGTAGGATGGATTAACGAGATTCGCTTGGCCCAGGATAAAATTTGCGCCGATGAAACTGTTCGTTGCGCCCATGGCAAGAATACCTATATGCGTACCACAGAACGTCAGTCATGATAGTTGCCATGAAGAACAGGGAACATGGGGTCAAGTTTCATGGAAGGTCATGAGATGCTTCTTTGGTATCACTTTTCATCTCAGGTACAACTAAGATATGATACTAACATGCCGAGACAGAATATGACTGACCGATGATCATAAACCATCCCGTAAGATAGGAGAATTGTCTCCTCACCGATTTCGGTGAGAGAATATAGACCCATGAGTATTGACCTCCGGCAACGGGGTACTCAGAGCACATTTCTGCCATAGAATAGACGACGCAGAGGGAGACAAGGCTGATGCCTACCCAGCCCCAAATCATCTGCGTAATCGAATAATGTTAGTTCGAGTCGTATAGCAGATAAATTTTGTCATTCTTGATAACTTCATATGTCTCGGACGTCGTGGAACATGTATGGGCCTATGTCGCAATACCAGCGCAGCGCAATGTACGAACATCCTCGAGAATCGACTAAGATTCTCAAAATCGACCCATAGATAGGAGAATTAAGCCTGGATTTGGAGGCATGGTAAGATCTGAACGAGAAATGTGAAAGGTTACTCACTACCGGTGGACCACCAGCATTGACACCTGTGACAAGCACACCACCGAGGGCACTCCAACTGCAAGAAGCCGTTAGCAAGCGTTAAGCGTCCCATCTTGCCACGTTTTTCTGCTCCAAGGTTGCAGCGCCTGTGCCGATCACCGGTGTTGGGATTTAGAGAATGCACAGCATACGCAGAAGAACACTCACCTCGTAACAATGGAAAAGGAGAAGCCAATCATGCCCAAAAGACCGAATGATCGCTTGAGCTCTGAAATTATGCTTATCAGCAGATAATCAAAAATGACGCCATGTGTAGATAGTACGCCAGCTAGATAATAAGGACATGAGAAAATCAACTTACCCGGACGATAACCCATATTTTCCAGGGCAGCATCTTCAGCCACACCTGGAGGGAAGACTTTTCCCACAACTCCTTCTTCTTTCATCTTGTTCCTCACAATGAAATGCAGATACTGGAGGACAAGATTCCTAATACCACAGCTTTGGAACAGAGCAGTGGTAATTTCCAAGATATGTTGTACTGTTGATTAAGGAGTGGAGAGACATATGACCAAGGATACAACCCAAGGTATTTATAAACTCATCCAGAACATCTTGCAAGAAATCCATACCTTATCGGGATCATATTGACGGGTATGAGAAGAAGTTGGATGGGGGGGACGCAACTTTTGATGCAACATTACAACTGCCGGGGTGATTGTGAAATAGCCATGTTAGACTTTTCCCTCGTCGAATGATATTGACTTAACTAACTAGGACTGTGGTGTGGGATGTCATTGAGATACAAAAGCTGAGATAGATATGAATTTCCATCTTGTCATTTGTATCCGATAGCAATCTCTCTATCAATCTGCTATCAATATCTCATCTATCACGGTTCCCTCCGGCAAACCCATGATGGTGCTTCGTTTATGCATGTTTGTATCTAGCACCTTGTCTTGAATTACCGTATCGGAGAAAAGAATGAAGAATGAGGAACATTTTTCTCGATGAGCGTTGGATTATCTGGTTGATGGGGTCATGGTTGGGGAATGGATTGGTCCGGGGCAAACGATGCTAGGATAATTCTTTAGGCTTATCTGTGGCTTGCCCGCAACACTCTCCACAAGACGATCTTTTTTAAGCGTTTTATTCCGTTGTTCATCAACATAAACTTATTACGTTTCGTTATTTTCTCGTGACATGGTAATCTTACAAAGAAGATGGTACTACCACTGGCTTTGTCGGCCTTCTAACTTGCTTGCTTTCTTGCATATAGATATATGAATGGAAATGTACTGCCCGGAATCTTGGTTATGATATTACTCCTTTCGAATCGGAAAACCTCCTCGGTCGCCTCAATCTACAAGCAAGACACACCGCAGAAGCCATAACGTGGTTTGGTCTTGATGTACGACTTCAGGTCCATATAATATCAATGAGAACTGCCTTCTTACCATTGAAGTCCAAGTCCGAGTTGCGAAAGTTATTAGATACAAATTTGAAATGTGATAGAAATTCATCATCGTAACACGATTCAATTGCAGGGAAGTATTGATTGATTGTTTTCAAACAAATCGAGAGGGATGTTGCATACCTCCGACCGAAGATGGCCGAGTCTCATCATTTGCCCATCGGCATCAAGACAACGCGTTGTCTCTTGTGCTAAATATATTGAAAATGTACACGAAACATTCCTTTTGAGCCCGTCGCTCTTTAGGTTCAGGCGAGTGCCAACAATGTTACCAGCATCCAATATTGAGCTTCAATGTTGGAGCCTGCTGTCAGCTCAAGCTGTTGAGCTAACTAATTCGTATGAAGAGCCCCCTTCTCGACGCTCTGAATATTTGCCGTTTTTCTCGGCCCCACAAGATTCATCGCCGCGGGGAAAAAGGAAAAGGGAATTGCTTCAGCAGGCTTTTTCTTCCGTCGGATATCTACATGGGACCTACGCAATGTCCAACGCCATTCTTCTTTCCATTATTATTCTGGTGAAACGAGACGGGTACCTGCACACCGTCCAACATCTCATTTGATGATTCTTTTTTCCCCCTTCTACACTAATCCGAAATTCTGGTTTGTACTACATGTACTGATCTACAATTAAGTAGGAGCAACATATCGGCTGGGCTAGTACACCCATTCCAGAATCTGCAAGATTCCCGCATGTACTACCCCGGATTTTTGCACTGCAGGTAGGTAGCAGAGCAGCCTTGTGCAGAATCTCACCAAATAGACGACTGACTTGGATGAGTAAATGTCGTAATACAATTTCAAGGAAGGGAAGTTGGGACTTGTCAAATTCTTTTGATACTCCACGGAGATTCATTCTTAGTCAATTGAATCAATCAAAGCCAGCATGACTTCATGCCTGCAATGAGCCGTAAATGATGATTGCTTCACTTGAAGTTTTACGCCATGAACTTTGGAGCTTCCCCCATTATGTTCGAAGGTACCCGTGGCAGGAACAAGATCCAGCTGTACCTGCAGTCAGTACATGATCGGACTTTTGACTTGGCCTCTCAAATTGAAGAAGTTTGTCAGATCAAGATATGTATCAATCAATAAGTGAAATTGATATTGTATACATAACCTATTTCTTCTTCATCATCTTTATACTCTACCATCTTTTTGTTTGTTGTTTTCAGCTTGATTATAAGATACTCTCTTGGTTCAATCTGTCATTCCTTCTTCACCTGGCTGAATCCAGCTTTGGTCGAATAAGTACCTATGCTTAGTCGGGCTTTGCTTAGTCGTTGACACCTACATAAGATATTTACAAAATGGAAGGACCAAATGGCCCAAGTCTTTATCAACAAATTATCTCATCTTCGCAAAACACCCCTTCGTCAATCAACATTCATACCAATTCTTCTGCCATTCTTCCAATTGTTGAACCTCCTCAAATTCTTTCCAAAGTACGTACCAACGGTGATGCATCAGTAACCTCAGAGAAGATTTACGACGAAATTGATGAGTTAAAATTCGAAATCAAAACTCAAGCAGCTACAGCAGTATCTGCAGCAAACATCAAAGCTGTTAAATCCAAAAGATCTTCTTTCATATCAAAAATTCTCAATTTCCATCGAAACCCACGACATTCACTTTCAATACAAAATCACTGCCAAACTTTCAGAATGTCTCCCTCTGCATTACAAGAACGAGGAGTTACTGATAGCGAAAATCGTCCTGCTGTGGTGTGTCCGCAAAGATACACCAAGCTACAGGCCATACCTTACAAGTGGCCTCATGACGGTACACTTAACAGATCCACCACGGCGCTAGTCATTATTGACATGCAGAAAGATTGTAAGTCTTGAATTCTTTTCTCTTTTCTGTTGTTAGGCGTGCATGATCCATGTGAGGTATATCATAACACCCCCTTTACATACGCATGTACTACGTAGGTAGTATGTTGATAACGAATCCTGCATAGTACTTCTTATTCGTGGAGGAGTTCGAAAAAAGAGCTCAAAGACTCCCAACTTCTCTCCTCAGATTTGACTCCAAATGCTTTTACCGTGGATACAAACTAAATTTACGTGCACTTACTGACTTTATTCCACTGTATAGTTGCTTCTGCTGAGGGATATCTGGCAAAGCAAAACATTGACAATAAACCAATCCTCGACATTGTTCCCAACGTCCGAAAACTTCTCGACACTTGCAGAGCCAAAGGATATCCAATTTACCACACGCGTGAAGGCCATCGGCCTGATTTGTCCACCCTGTCCGAGCGGGAGAGTTACCGTTCAAAGAACAATTCATCTGGACTTGGTATCGGTGATCGCGGCCCACTGGGACGTCTTTTGATCCGTGGGGAGAAAGGTCATGAGATCATCGATGAATTGGCGCCTCGATCAAATGAGCCAGTTATTGATAAGCCAGGTCGAAGCGCTTTCCAACACACAGAATTCCGGCTTATGCTCAATATCAAAGGTATCAAGAATCTGATCATATGTGGTGTAACAACGGACGTTTGTGTAACGAGTACAATGAGGGATGCCAATGATAACAACTTTGATTGCGTCTTAGTGAAGGACGCGTGTGCCGCCGGCGTTCTCGGAAATCATAAAAGTGCAGTCGCATCGATTGCCGAAGAAGGAGGAATCTTTGGCGCTGTCACAACCGTAAGAGATGTTTTGAATGGGCTGGGAGCTGGGTCGGTTCTGAAAAAGCACAAGGATGGATTCCACGCTTCCAATCCAGAACCAAAATTGGCACAACACTTCAAAGCTGCCTCGAAAACTATCATCGGTGACAATCCATCTTCCGATTTAGGAAGAGAAGACTCGGAAATGTCTGACTCTGAGTCAATCATGGAACATGACAACGTGGTATCAGGGGAAGATCATGTGCCGAACGAAAGGAATAAACATTCGCGACGTTCCACACGCACCCGTAATAAATCCAAGAAACGCAAAACTATTCTACCCGACTACGGAGACAATAGCAGCGAGGAAAGTGACGAGATGCCTAACTACTTAAGTGGCAAGCAAGTTACATGATATGACTTTCATCGATTTCCTTTTCGAGTTACAGCGCTAATTATCGGTATATTTCGACGTGCTTTGAGGTGTTTATTAATTTTGTAAGAAGGCCATTAGAAGAGACCTAGTCAAACTAACGACTGGTGGGATGATTCGTACTAAGATATTGCAAATATAGACATGGAAATAGAGGAAACAAAGAAAGGAAGTGTCGGCAATGCAGCGAAAAGGGAGTTGTTTTTGGAAACTGGGGCGTTGAGCTAGAGCCGAGTTTAGGAAACTTTGCTGAACTTGGGCTGCTAGCAATGGCATTTAATAGGAGGCTCGAATTGTGGAGGTAGATGCTCATTACCTTAGTTATTTTGCTTCTTTGATCCTCTTGAATAGCTTAGTGAGGTCAATTTGGTCAGCGTTGGTATTGCTCGTGAAGGGGTGAATGTTGGAATGTTCGTAGTAGTATAGCATTAAAATGAATCTCACACTACACAAGAATTTACCGGCCGCTTTTGAGATAGTCACTCTGAATTTAAATTCGAAGAAATCCAGTCATTAGTATCGAGAAGTTTCTATCATATTATCGTCAACTATTGACACCATTCCCTAGGATAACCCGAAAGCTGAGGCAGTCTAGTCAGTAATATTTTTACTTGTCAACCTATATATCTCTCAAGGGGAATCATATTTCAATTCCAACAGCTTTCCTTCTGATTTTAGTATTGGCAACGCAATAGATTATTGGCTTGTCGCAACAATATGAATATTTCATCTTCCTTTGGTACCAGCACACATTTTATCTTTAAAGTTTCGTCTAATCCTTCTCCATAATTGCCCAGTTGTCTAGTTTTCCGAGCAGGGCGGAATAGTCAAAGGAGTTCAATGTTGTTGGTATGATAGCACCGCGTACGATGACTGTTCATAGTTCTATATGGCTACTTGTGTAATATAGTAAGTAAAGATTATGCCTTCATCTCTCTGTTCTTTGTCAAAACAAACTCTAGAAAGCTTGCCAAGAAATAGGACGACAGCTTGCATTGTTCCATCGATACCGATATATTTCGAATTTCATCCACTGGCTTTTATTGTTCCACTTGCAGGCCAGATGTTCATGCGAATAAATAAGGGATTCTCATATATTGTTGATTCTCATTCTTGATTTTTTAAAGCCTAGATATGTAGACCATATTCCTGAGGATATATAGGCACGTGATCAGCACTTTTGCTGTACCACGAAGAAATGTGAGCCTAGGTAACGAAAGTGTGCTTTTATTAAGCTAAGGGACGTTCCTGGCCCGCGACGATCATTACGTCATTTCCAGTGGCAAAACCTCCAACCACAACTTCAAGTCACAACACAACAAACTTTATTAATTCGAGTAGAACAAATATAATTCACTCTAAGATCATAATGGAACCAGCTATTGTAACTGCCGCCGCTTACGGCGTCGAAACAGCAGTTGAGGGAGGTGTCGCGGCATACTATCTGTCTAAATCAACACTACCCTTAAAAGGACATCTCGAACATGTGACGACCACCGATAGATTACCACGATATGGACATACATTGTCGGTGATTAGTGATAGGGCATATGTTTTTGGTGGTTCTGAGGATTCAAATTCTCAATCTTTGACTAACGATGTCCTTGAGCTTCACGTCTCAACTGATGAGAATACCACGACTGCAGTTTTGCGATCCATACCAGCAGTCGGAAATGGAGGACAGAATACAGCATCTGTACCATTAGCCCGCACATATCATTCAGCAACTGTTGCTCGAAATCGTTTCTTCGTTTTTGGCGGTAGTGAAAATCCTTTTGATAGTTTGAAGCCTTTGGAAGAAAATGGTCGATTGTGGGTATTCGACCCATTATCATCGAAATGGACATTCCTGGATCCTCCCCCGGATACCACATTTCCATTTGCGCGAACGAAACATGTCAGCACATCCAGTCCTGACGGGTCTGTTATTTTCATCCATGGAGGATTATCATCTGATCAAGTGCGTTTGAATGATTTATGGGCATTTTATTTGGGTGAAGGGAAGTGGAGCAGACTACCAGATCCTCCAGGGTCACCGACATCTGGAATCAATCTCACATGCGGACAAGGAAAATTATGGAGATTGGGATACAATGAAGTTTCTGATAAATCTACAGATTCGATGCCTCGTGGACAAATCGATTTCCTGGAATATCCTACTGGCGGAACTCTGGATGACGTGAGTAAGGACTTGGCTCAAGGTCATATGAACGATCTCAAGAGTGATAGTCAATGGGAGACATTGGACTTCAGCACGAGCAAACCATCCGAAATTCCATCACCTCGCGATTCTGCGTCTTTGCATTTCATCACCACCGGAAATGGTAGGGGTTATTTATTGTTGGCTTTGGGCTCTGATGACAAGGAAGAATTCTCAGAAATTTGGATCTATCAACTCCCACCAGTGCAATATTCCGGCGCAAAGGTGAAAGATGTCATACGAGAAAAGCTGCCTGGTGTGGATAGCCATAGAGGCGAATGGTCTCGTCTCCAAATCAGCGGAATAGAGGTGGGCGCAGATGAAGAGAAAGGAGGAGCTTGGACTAGTAGACGTTATTTCGGTAGCTCGATGACGGGCACGAAACAACTTATGATTTGGGGAGGACTCGGCCCTAGGAATGAGACGCTTGGTGATGGGTGGAGGATTATCATTGACTAGGTGTGAGGCTGAGATGGAAGATTTACGTGAAGAAATAGACGAGGACTTTCTTATTTATACGCGAATTTTGTGCGAAGATCAGACCATGATGTGAGCTGGCTCTCAGGTCTGTATAATTTCTAAGTTGTTATTTGAAAGCGTTTGTAATACTTTCGCTTTATCACAACAGAAGACGATGCTTGATCAGAGACACAAAGATAATTGAGAGACAAATTGATATAAAATAGTGCATAGGAGAGTGATATGATTGTGATATATTACGTATGTTCGGAACTTCGAGTACCACCGTGGCTACTATTTGGTTTTACATCGTGGATATTCACTAATACCATATCTTCTGGATTTGCACTCGTATGTTGAGAATATGAAACGGATGGACTTTCGTAAACGCTGGTCAGCGTTGAAATGTTCATGGCAATAAAAGGGCCCGGAAGACAACAGTCGCCAAATTGGAAAATGGATGTAGGATATAGAGATCGTAATAACATAGTTTTGAGAATCACACGTCTGGAAATATTGTGGTTAATTGGAGTTCGCACGTAGGGCACGATATGGTTGGATTCGGAAGATATTTAATTGGATAATGTGTATGATTTCAAATTTGAGAATTGGAAAGGATTGACTTGTCTGACTACTGAAGAGGAACTATATCAGAAAAGTCTGGCGGGATGATGACGCTTCTTGAGGCCCTGCAAGCAGGGCATGAGACGGTATCCGGATCTCCTTCTCGGAACCAAGGAAGAATGCAATCGTGATGGAAAATATGAAAGCCACAGAAGACCCGACGAAGACTTGTGAGCCCATCGACTCCCGTAACATGCAAGGATTGCCGACAGATTCCACAGATTTCGTCATCTGGGACATCCGCTGGGAGGACTGGTGCAAGAATCGCGGGGTTAGGATCTGTTTCATCGTATAAATGTTCAAGCTCAGCATCCGGGATACCTCTCCTGATCTGTCCAAAGTAGTAAGTTTGTTGTGCGACGTACCAGCTTCGGGTTCTGTCAAGTCTGATGGAGTTCAAAGCCAATCTATCGAGTATCTCTTCGGTCAACTCATCTGCACCCTCGTTATGCAGCTGCACTCCTACTTCGTAGGCTTCCCTGCCAGTCTCAGCATCGAGTTCGAAAATATCCTGTCTTACAAAAAGTATTCTTTGCTCCTCAGTATATCGTGCCCAAAACTCCCGCCGAAATCCAATCTCAGCGGGTGTAATTGCTTCCGTGTCAGATCTCCATTCGTTAATAATAGTATCAGTCTCGGGATTCAAGCAGAACTTACAGGATGTGTCGAGGACTGTGGCTTGATTGATGTGATAGGCTCTACATTGGCAGTCAATATATTGACCCTCGAGGTAAGGATTTCTATCGAAGTTTCGGCAATGTTCATGTTCATGCTTGATTCTGGTGATGACGTGGCCACAGACTGTGTGGAATGTCTCGTCAATGACGCAGAGTTCTTGTGCAACATTCATGTTTTGTTGTGTTATTGCAAGAGTCTGGGATTCTTGGGGTTTGAGATATGTAGATCACAGTAAGACGATTCAGTATTTATAGTCATGGCGAAAAGCATTGTTTCGAAGGGCGAGTTGAGTATATGATCTATTTATACATCGTTCTCGACTTATTCTCAATTTGTTTCTAAACTGATGTGAACAGAGTCAAAACAACAACGAATTCAGATTCTTAGACTTGGGACTGCCGAAGTTTCTTTTTGACCTGATGTTATCATAAATCTCATCATTAGTCACTAGATGATCTTGGATCTATGGTTAGGAGATTAAAAATGGGTAAATCAAGGAACCTTGTCAGCACAAAGTGTCAGCGCAATTTGTTGGTTGCGACGTCAAAAGTCAAAAGCCAAAAACCACGAACATCAAGAACATCACCTGAGTTCCCCCGCATCTGAGGGATACCATAATCAAAATCGCGAGTTTGTGATATAAGTTGACTGCAACAAGAGTATCTTGGTAGAGGATGATCAGCTATGCGCGTACGGAGGAAAGTTACAGCTTTGGGAACAATGCCACACTAATGACATTATGCAAGATTTTCTTTTAACATTATTGAGAAGATCAACCATAATCAACGAGGATCTATTCAATACATAGAATTGCAAGCAGAACATGATCTTTAAGGGACAGTCGTAACCCCGCCATCGTTGTTGAGAAGGAGAGAAAGAATGGCGCCAAAAACTTTTGTGGAGAACCTTTTACCCCGCCAAATACCCGCTCGCTAACCTAATGCGTCCAATCATCTCCTCGAAACAATTCTATTGAATCCAAACACATAGAAGTGACAACTGGCGCGATATACGGATTAATTGTTCGATTGTTTCATTTCAACTGAAAATTTAAGCTTCTGTATGTCCTGGCATACCGGTGTTCAGACAGCCGCGTGCGAAACTGACTTGCGAATGGCCAGACACTCCTAGCTCTGACGCCACGAATAACAGGTTACTCACTCGTCAAAGTGACGTTGAAGTTCTCAACAATTCTGAAGTCACGATAAAACGATCGATGAAAGTGTGCAGAATGAATTGATCAGTCTCAATGTTCAATTTTTCTATCCCTTCCTCAGTGGCGTTGTTTAATATCTAGAACTGGCTATGTGACACAGCCGCGGCTACATACTTGCTATGCATTGAAAAGCCCATTTGCTTCACATGATTTGATTTCACACCCACAGCACAATTATTGCAATCGCCGATGGGATCCGAAAAAATCAGGTCATATACTCATGAAAACAGGTTGCGTTCAGCAGGTACAGCAAACATTCACATGCTGTAAGCCCAGTGGTGTGATTTCCCCAAAACCTAGCCACGATGAAACTACCCGATAGGTCAATGAAACTATTCCGACCACGAATTTTGAAATGGCTTCAAGTTCTCGTGTCACATTGATAATAGCATCTAAGCATGACGCCTCACGCGATCTTCCAACTTATTATACATATAAGCTATTGATGCCAGGTGCGAAGGTATATCTCAAAACCGCACCAAACAAGTATTATCAAATCACACACCATCAAAACCATACAAACAGCACACCTTAACACTACAATCTTCAAATCGCATCACAAATAAAATCACAATGACACGCCCGGGACCTGGAATGAGAGGCTACTCGGATATTATGAATACCAGCGATAAAGAGTTACATGGCAATGGACAAAAGGTCGACTTCCCTCATGAGAAAATGGGAGCCCATACTCTTTGGAAGCAGAACTCCGAGGGAGCAACTCCAATATGGCATCTAAGGGTGACAGTGCTCAAGAATGGCGATGCTCGAGGCGATTGTCCAAATCGTGTCTTTGTGAGTCCTCTCATTGTCCCACTAATGAAGATATTCGTCTACTGATAGTTCTCTTTAGGCATTCAAAACCTTAGAAGACGCCACTCGTGCTATCAATCAAGTCGAAGCTGCTTTTGGAAACACGTTTGAATTGAAGAAATGTGGAATTGATTCTCCAGATGCTATGGGTGGAAGAGTTAACGATGGGAGGAGTGAGAATATCACAATTGAATTTGACTCCAATGTGACGAGAGAATCGTGGGCAGAATTCTTAGCAAGGTTGAAGGGATTGGAGGATGTGTGGTCACATGCAACTGAGGTTTCGAATCTTTGAAGGGCGGTGTGATTGAAAGACGCTTTGGAAGATAGAATGATTAAAGGAGCGATGAATTAGAAGGAGTGTTGGGAGGCAGGGTCTGTTTTGGAATCACGGGACAGTAGAATGTGAACAGAATCTGGAGAAATTGTAAGAATCAAATAAATTGAGAACAAGATTAGATTCGAGACACATGATGCATCAAAGACTGTTCAAGCAACAATACAAGAAATTTAATTCCCACACATCGTTAGGCTCGAACTATTCATACATCAAAACGACATAGGAAGTGCAACTCAGTTATGGAAACGAGCCGACCATACAGGAAGTGTATCTAACATATAATCCTTGACCTCCAATCCCTCTCACCTTCTAAAAGCCAGAATTCTCAATTTAGTAATAGTTCAAGGCGAAAGATAGAGAGTATCACTAGCCGATATATGTCCAACAAGCTCATCCACATCGGGAAATAGCGACGAAAAGGAATCACCAAGGGACCAACCGAAAGCGCCGCTCACTATCATTACTGCAAACGGTCCAACAATACCGTTTCTCGGCTCCTCACCTGTCTTCAAAATAATGATAATAAACGAGAATCAAAGCAAATCTACTCGAGATAACCTTAACCGGGAATTAGAAAGGGAATCAACAGGAAAGATGCAAGATCGATGAGAACTTAAAACATGAAGCAATAGTTCAATTACTTTGACTCAGTAAAGAACGTGAGGAGCACTGCCCTGGGTTTCCTATTTAGTACAAAGTCTGTTGAGGGTGGCGATGAAGACCATTGGGAAGTAAGTAGAAACAGCGAGTACCTAGGTAGTTTAAGGTGATGATGCACTCGATGAATTCCCATCTAGCTTTTAAAGAGTAGAAACCCCGAAATGGTGTTATAAAGGAATTTTTTAATGAAAGAGGATACGTTGATAAAAATGACTTATTATATGTATACATTGAGCAAGAAATGAAGATTTTAGCAAAACCAAGCATTTCCTTATCCCACGGCACTTATATTATCGCTCTAAGCATATGCCCCCACCACAAATCCAACGCCGGAAAGTATACTTTACGCGGAAGACCCTCATTTCCGCCCTCATACCCCTGGAAAAGACCGTGTACCCCGCTCTTCGAATTATGTACATCGACGTCTAGAAGATCTCTCGGTATCCAGTCGTGATTTCCCACATCACAACCACCATGCTATTCATATAATATTTATTGAACCTTTTCACAATCTTTTTTCCTTATCATCCCAGCTTTCTACCAGCACTACTTTCTCATCACTGAACGGGTTGTGGACATAGACTTCTTTCTCGTCATAGTATATGGTATCGTTCCTAGGTTCCGACATTGCATTTCTCATGTTTTGATGGGATCTGCGACGAGACATATTGAGAGGTCTACATAAAATTAGCATGCTATCATCGAACAACTAGATCCAAGTGATTGCACTTACAGCGGAGGCAATGGCTTCTGTTTCTGAACAAGAGCTTCCTGTGGCAATGGTGGCAAAGGTTTATCGTAAATATAAAATACCGTCCCATCACATGGACCTGAATAGCTCAATCGCGATTCCCGGGCTCGAATTATTGTGGGACATGTTTCCGTGTTAAGAGTGGTGCCAGTATATGCGGAGAAAGTCGAATCACAAGAGTTACGAGAATAAACTGAAGAGCTTCGGTTGTGTTTTGGGCCGGGTGAATGAGGCACTTGGAGAAGTATCAGGTTCGACATTGCGATATATTGTAGCTTTCTCGATTAATTTTTTTTAGTTGAATGGGTTTATTCACTGAAGTAGGTATTGACTATGTGTTGAGTTGTTGTGAACAATCGTCCACAACTCTGAGCTGGGAGGGCTTTCCATCTTATGTATATCCTGAAAGCTGAATACGTGATCTAACATGTCGTACGACGACGTTACAGTAGGATTCTCTCGCACGATTAAGCCGAAATTTGTATGATGTTTGGGGCGCAGAAACAAAATCCTTCATGATGAAATACTCACCATGAAATACTAAAAGTCGCCTTGTGGATGAAGGGGTAGGATTTAAAGTTAAGCTTTGGCGAATGACCGATGACCCGATAACCCTGCATTCCGGGGCAGTCAAATCCTAAATCTCACCAAAACTTTTATATATAGAAAATGTTTAATTGTTTCTATTATTTCGTAAGTTCTTTCCATAAATTGAAACGTGGCGTAGATGATGGGTGTTGTTTTTGGAGAGGCAGACAAAACTCTTGACGAGTAGGAATATCGTATTCAAGCCTTTTCTTCTTGAATACCTTGAAATGGGTATTGCCACAGTATAAAACCTAACACGGCTTGCAGTTAATGGTCATTTTTATCTACCTTCCAGAATCCGGGGTTTCACGGCCATCCCCAGATTTGACTTATTTTTAGTATGACAACAGCATAAATCGAGATTAGTTGTGATTCTGTCATTGCTGTTGGGTTCTCGTTTCCTCTTGTCCTCTTTAGCTGGCTCACATTTTACAATGGTGAAGATTCGCAAGATCTCCGTGTGAAATTTCGCACATCAAGTTAGTGGGTAGTAATCTACTCTTGATGTCACCTCGTGGTTAATGTTGTGTCCCGAAAATCTTTGTGTCTGTTTTCTGTGTACCAGATGGACTTCCTCTGTATCTTCAGTTGTTGAGTTGACAACGACAACACCTATCAATGTGTCTCTGGAACGATTACAGTCGTTGAATAAGGCTACTTCATTCTTCATTCACGATGGGTAATTGTCTCACTCGTCTGGAGGCCGAAATAGTTTCACCTCCTCCCATTCCTGCAAATTGGAAAGACCTTGGACCTCGAAAAGCTATCCTTCGCAGTCCACAGCATGCACAGGCTAGGAGAATATGTAGGAGAGAAAGTAGAAGTGATAGACACGAAGAGAGGGATAGACTGCTTTTAGCAAGAAGGGAAACATCGAGTGGCATTGAGGGTCTAACTTTTGATTATGCGGGGAGACCTGTGTAAGTCTATAATGTCCCTGAATTATCTCATGTCTGCTAGTGAGTCAATTAGCTTGCGGTGGCTAACAAGGATGCTTGCGTATTAGTTGGAGGGACCCAAGACTGCAGATGCACAACTCCGATGATAGCGATGTTGCGAAGGCTGAGGATATTGAGGAGACACTATAGAATTCAAGACTTTAATGAGTCAATCAAGCCGACAGAGGCTTGCGACATGACTCCACAATTATGGTTCACCTCCTACTGGGCATACAGCATTATTTTGTTTCATCTCTATTCTTTTGAACTTTGTTCTTGTTGCTATTGCGTTTGTCGTCTTAATTTCCTAAGCCGTATAGAACTTTCATCTTGATTACATATTTGTTTGTCAGTAGAGGTGATGTAGTGAGCGACTTCAAATCACGCACAAACATCACTCCGATAGTGGAATCGCAGAAGTAGGCTGTATCATGGAATTATAATAGTTCATCAAGATATCGCTCTATCCTACAAAGCTATATCGTCAAAAAGCGCCAAATGCTGCTTTAAATAACATTCCATTCTGAAACTTGCTATCTTAACTCTAGCATTAAAGCTTCAAGTATCGTTCGCGAGTTCCTATGTCCCACTTGCAGCAAGTATCGCCGGCTGCTCCAGGATGAAAGCAGGCCCAGCAACAACAGATTCTTCCGTAGGTGCATCCAACTCATCCGCAATAACTGCTAAAATTATACCCTTCAATTCTAGATCAGAAGGAAAGATCGTGCTATTAGTAACAACGTCATACGGAACCGATATTATCTCCAATCCGTGAAAGAAAACAGCATAATAATCTTTGCCCTCTTCAAAAACCGGCATCTCAGCTCCATCACTACCTTTCTCGTACACAAATGTTAAGTTCCCTCCAGCAGTAACATTCTCAGGGGTTTGCAACTGGGGTAAATGTTGACTGGGAGAGGGATACCCGGGATTCGCACTTGGACACGAACCATCGATAATAAATCGATTTGTTGAGTCTAAAATTTGATTCGCAAACGGAAAACTCGTATCAATCGGTCCGGCAAATGGGTCAGCTCCCCATACAGAGATCAAAGCCCATGTAGTGTGCCGAGTCTCCGTTTCTCCAATTCCCATCAAGGCGCCTTTCGTCACATTCAAGTTTGCTTGCTGCACGAGTCCCGCTGCAAAAGCCATACTCGAGACTTCAATCAATACTTGCAACTCTAGGAATTCGGTGGCGGTGCTCCAATCAAAATTGTAGTTGCATGCGCCGGGTTTGATCGATGTGTTGGATATGGAGTCTTGGAATATTCGGAGATGTCCAGCTTCATTATCCCGGATTTCTTGGATACGATCGTAGGTGGTGTTTGGGAATCCGATGGTTGTGAATGATGTAGTATTTAGAGCTTCGACGGCTTGTTGGTAGAAGGAGAATACTGCCCATTCTGCTCCTAGAAGGTTCTGAAAGAGAAGGTCATCAGGCCCGGGTGGACCACTTTCTGTTGGTAAAATTGGTGATGTAAAATTCCCTGGAAATGGAGCAGATTTGCCGCGATATGAACTATGGTAGTTCGTTTCGCTGGGTATAGGACCAGTAAACGGGTCTGAGATGTTGAGAGATGCTGGATGGGCAACTGATAGGCTTGTAAAGACTAGGATAGACAAGAAGACAAATTTAGAATGCATCATGAAAAGCTGTCAGCTAAACTTTTAGTAAATGAAGTGTTGATGTGAGTCATTAAGTTGAAAGAACGAGAAATTTTGATATCAAGTTCCAACATCAAGCGAAGGAAGCTTTCTTATGTAGATCCAAGTATCCAAGTAATGACAGACCTCGAACAGAATCGTTATTCTTAGTTGTAATCGAAAGATTACCAAAATCCTACCATCATCATCAATTTGCTTACCTATGCTGACCTCCCCCCCTC
>PQXI01000309.1:0-34421 GCA_004786145.1 Botrytis paeoniae | reverse complement strand
CTTTCCTTGGCCAACTCCTCTTCCCCGTTCTTCTTGAGGTTTTCTTTGCGTCCGGCTGAAAATCTGGATTCGATCCAGGCTTTCATACCTTCACCTATATCCTCATCCTCCTTCTCCACATATTCCGCAGCAAAACATTCCTCCCCCCCTCCCGTCATACCCGCAATTCGTTTTTCCTCCTCGAATTGGCGGACTAGCGCGAAATCGTGGACCCAAAAGCCTGGGCCTTCGACCCAGAGGATGGAGGCTAGTTTGTCGAGGTCGACGCATGTGATGTCTGATATGTCGGATTCAGCGTCGGCATCGTATTCAGTGGATGTAGAGGTGTCGGAGAGGGTGTCGGGGTGGTCGGAGAGGGTGGTGTTGGAGGTTAGCTTCTTGATGGGTGCTTGCACGGTGTATGGATGATCTATTGCGGTGTCGGGATCAACCTCAGCGTATGTAAAGGCATCGGAGAGGTTGCCAGTTTGACCCTCGTGAAGAGTATCAAGAAGACCGCATGCGGAGACATTGGCGTTGATGATGGCATCTTTATCGATAGCCATGTCATCAGGAACTGGTAGTGATTGACTGGCCAGAGTAAATTGTTTAACGGGACCTCGTTTTAAGAGAGAGGGGTACAATGATTGAGAACCGCGAGAGGCGTCCTGTCTTGCGAGATGGCGAATACGCGCGTGCTTTTGAATAGATGCCTGATACATGATTGCTTGGTTGTATAATGTTTTCAAAGTATGAGAATTAGATGTGTACTTTGAGTGATGTGTCTTTACTTTTGTGTCTGTAGTTCGTTGAACTTGGGGAGATGCAGTTCTTTTTGTAGAAAATTTGTACTCTGGGACTATATTAGTAGCCAAGTAGAACATAATTAGAGGAAGTTAAAAAGCACGCGAGTAGTGACAAGTACGCAATTAGTTTGACATTAGGACGATACTAGAAGCGAACTAAACTCGCTAGAAAACACTCCTCATCCCAGTTAGCGAAGTTTAAAATGCCAAATCAGGGGAATCGACCTCGTTCCACTCTATCCACCCCATCAGAACCCTCCATAGACGAAACAAGTATTGTTTTGATCTAAGAAGTATGATAGATACCTCATAAACATGATCGAGGTAAACTTAATCATCTTAGTGGAAAGCTAAACATTTTCCCCCTCACGCCGTTGAGTTATTAGCTTGGATGTCGTGCATATACTGGGTGACTCACTCGAGCCGTGTAAATCTTCCAATTTAAATGGAATTCATAATGATATATGATGCAATCAATCCGAAGCAAGAGATGGATTTGGTAAACCTTGAAGCTAGGAAATATACTATCAAGATGATTGGTAGAATTGGAGAACAGGAAATAGGTAGATAGAGTTTAGTTTCAATTTAGACACATATCATTGGCAATGTATAAGTCGAGTTCTAGAAGACTTCTATCGATATGTTGTGTAATAATAAAGAATGCAGTCCAAACTATGAGATCTAAACATTTCAAGGCCATCAATAATTCCCATGACGGGCTTAGGTAATCCTCACTATTCCATGGCGTGGTATGCCCTCCTCGATTTTCCGATATTCATACAACAAGCTACAAATGCTTGATTGAACTTCTAATTCCCACTCACTGCTACAGTCTTGAGTTCAAATACATGATATTAATCTTAATTCACATGACTTAATGCTGTACCATTCTTTGCATGGAGGAATGTCGGACTTGAAGAAAATGAAATATCTTGGGATCCAGAATGATCACTTAGGCCTGGGAAATCGTCTTGCTTCCTACGGGAGGACAACGTATAGAATGCCGAGATTCCGAGGGATGCACTCGTCTCTTATAGAGAGAGAACACACCGACAGCCCAAACCCAAAGATCACTCTTCCCTCCCGTATGATTAGGAGATCTGCAAAACAACCCCCCAAGAAAACCCCCAAGACCCATCACCAAATCTCCAAGAAATTGGCAACTCATCTTCAATTACTCACCTTGTTCTTGGTACACGGGTCATACTAATCTTCTCTATATCATTTCAATTTTGACCTTTGTAAATTCATTAATTTAGTGATAAATTACTGTGAGCATTGAATGAACATTTACGATGTCCGTAGACAAAAGAAATGTCTCTATGATGGAATATGCAGTATCACTTAGTATGATTAGAAGGCGCACTATTACATTTGAGGCTTAGGTTCGTAGTTTCAATTGGCAAGTTAGAAAGTCCTGACATCTGAGAACAGCTTGTGTGTGGTGGGCTAATGGTTGCCTTCAGTAACAAGGCTGTGACTTTGGGTCTAGATACCACAGTTGGATATGATTCAAAGGCCTCGTTCCAGCACCATACATTCATCAAAGGAAATCAAATTCCAAGATACTATTGCAATATAGCATTTCCAAGTACTGTGATCCTTATCATTATGCCTATCCTATAAACTCTCCACACTAGTCCCCCTCGCATACTGCGAATCGGAAATCTCACTCTTCCCATCTCCATACTGCACACCAACACTCGTCGTCTTAATAATTCCATTGTAATTCAAAATTTCCTCATCACTATCCCCATCTCCCTTGCTCGTCTCCCTTTGAATTCTGTTCGAATCCTCCGTACTCCCATCTTTGACGTCCGGTATATCTGGTACATCCTCTAACCTGATCAGTCCATTCCCGTTACTTAATCGCGAGCTCTTAAAACCTGCTCCGTTCCTTGTTCCGCGTTCATATCTACTGTTGCCTTGCAAAGCATAAGGTCCGCTGTTCTGATTATTATAGGCGTCATCTGATGAAGAACCGAAGAGCTTTGGAAACCATTGCCGCATCATAGGTTTAAGAGCGGGAGCAGATGCAGTAATTATTGCGAGGTTGATTTCAATTGCTGAGGTGACAAAGCTGATGCCTCGTGTAGAATCGACGGGGAGAGGATTGAAAAAGACGGTAATCATCATTGCGAGACGGACTGTGCTTACTACTGTTACTCTAGATGATAGTTAGTTTGACCTCCAGATATGTCGTTTGAAATGAATTTTGACGTACAGAATTCCGAGAAAGAATACTGTAACGACTGCGATTTTTGTTTTTCGGGCCATTTTCAATCCAATGACCATCCAGAATGGAACGATTAAAACCAAAATATCCGTGATGAGAGCGACAACGGCAGTAGCAGCATAGAACACGCCTTGCTCAATACAATAACCTCCGGGAATATCAACTTGCCAGTTGTATGCGATGGGCGTACATTGGAAGATGACTATAATGAAAATAGCAACCATCAAGGCATTGTTAATTATTAAGAGTGCCCATATCATACGTTTGATTTCAACCTTCTGTCCTGTGAGACGGAGGAGGAATATTAAGATGGAAGTCTTGACAATGGCAAGAATCGGGTTATAGAGAATTTGGACGGCATAGTTGTACTAAGAAGTGTCAATAAGCAGTATTGTAGGCCATTATTGGGGTGCGACAAACTTTGAGTCCAGGAATCGGGTCGTGGTCGAGTGGTACATCCCATATATGTAGACCTACAAAATTGAATATAACATCTACAGTAATTTTGTCAGTGAGCACCAATGAGAGATTTTACACTCGAGCTACCTACATTGCCAATGTACATAAGTCTCCGCTATAGACAAAATCATAGAGAGCACGATGAGGCTATCATCTGTCATAAATTGTAAGAGAACTGCTACACAACTCAAAATTGGGAATCCTTACCCAAACCAAATTGACTTAACCTAACTCTGCTCCATACTCTGAGACACACAGTGATCAATGCCAAAGCTGGGCTGAAGGCGACGATGAACAAAGCCAAGTCTTGGAGTGAGGTATCAACCATGGTGAAAGGTGTTTGGGAAAGCGACTTGGTGATCCTGTTCCATAAGTCCTCCACTCAATCATCTGGCGGTCACTCAAGTAAGGCATTCTAAGTATAAATGTGTGGGAGTAATTGCAGTCTCAAATGCAGATTTGACGGCAAGACTTTAAACTTTCCCAGGATGTTTCTTTGAATTGAAATATATTTTGAAGGCTAGGGTACAGCATTCTTCATAATATGTGCAAGATCCTCTGCTTTCTTGTTTGATTACCAGAAACAGGGCAACCAGTCTAGATCGAGCTTGATCAGGCCGCGTGTTTTTTGAAGGTCTTTCGCTTCCAGTTCGTATTTATGATCTAAATAAACCCCTCATGACTTGGGTCCAAATCAGACATCTCGAGAATCAATACCATGAGCGTGATTTTTTTCATGCAGAAGCTTACCTAGTTAAATTAAATTTTGAACCACCACAGTAGTGGAGTAGGTCATGTAAGACGGAAAGCTGCTCATTCTTTATTACCTAAAGCATTGCTTTAGAACATTATAGACTTCGGATGGCTCTCTACTTGTTTGCTCAAGAAGGATACAACTCCGAAGCTAGATCTATATACCACAAAACAACAAGAGAAAGGAGAATTTAGATTGATTTTGTCAGCATTGAAATCGTGTACTTTCCGGCCGCACGCATGGAAACTACAGATATTCCCGTAGTTCCGGCATCACTTCCCGGGCTACCGATATCTGTGAAATGGTTGTTGACCTTCGATCCACAGAAAACTTTATTATAGATAGTCTGCCACGACGATAATAATGAGACGCAACAACGTTTTTCATTTTCCTAGAAAACATTTTGCAACTTGCACACTGTGTCCGCACTGGAAGTGATCGAATTTTGAAGGGGTGATATCGATAAGTACCTTTACAGGTTCACAAAAGACGACTTTCTATCAGGATTTTGATGACGAGGAGCCACTCTAGTGTAAAGTGTCAGGTTCGCCCATTACCCACAACACACCTTGTGCGGTGTATGAGTGAGATGGTGGCATTCAGGGCGGTGACAAACCGCCAACAATACCAGCATCAGTCGGGCAAAAGTTATCCGAATTGGAAAATTTCCGCAAGTAAGCCCGCTCAAGTATAGAAAAGAAAAAACTCCATAAGAGTTGATTAGATTCTAACGATCTTGTGCATTTATATTGAGTTTTGTTTGGATGTCACTTCATCTGTGACCAGGGGATGTCCGGTGCTTCTGGAGTTCTGGGGCCGCAGTGGAGACTACCCTGCCAATTCCGTCAAAATTGAGAAAGCGATGACCCACTTAGGTACCTTTTAAGTTTTTATCGTTGTATTCTTGGAATCATGGTTCGACGTAAAATACTGACACGATCCGTGATTAATGAGAACTTGTAGTTGTGCAACTTGAGCATACTTGACGATGAGATCGATACAGGAATTGCTTGTGTCATGGAAGGGGAGATAAACTTGCGGTTATCTTCGATACGATGGATACAATAGCTAGCGTCCTAAACCCTTTAAAACAACTTCCATAAGGCAGAGATTCAGAGTATCGACACCGTGCTTTACGCGGCATGTTGATACCTAGATCCATGTCGTTAGTGGAGAAGTATGCAGCTTTGCAGTTTATGGTTATTCGTCCGAATAAACGAACAAGGAGATCGACAGGGCTTGAAATTGGTGTCCCGTTGAGGAGGAAAATGACTACCCCAGCGTGCCCAGGAGAAGAAAATCATTCTTTGTTCTAAGCGAAAAGGTGGAAGGGTAACTAAAGGTTTTCCATGTAGACACATGAGCAACACGCCCACAAGAGCACCCTGATGCAACATTTGACCGCTTTCAGCCTACTAGAGATCAACCCTTCACATTCAAGACAATATCAATATATTATTAAATCAATAGTGAGCTATTCTTTATGAGTCTTCTATTGGAATGGTCGAATATGCCATTTATTTGGTCCATATCGAGGTATGCATCCTGTAAGTCGTACGACAAAGCCATCAGGACCCTTAGGAATAGACCATACATACCCCACCAAAAACAATCGGCAGCTCTCAGCGATCTTGCGTCGAGATACTGTGGACTGAAAAGCATGGGGGGCATGGTAGTTCTGCAGGTCCAAACGACGGGTAAAGGCAAAATTTCGGAGGAGTCAGAACCGAAATCATATCCTGTCAATTGCAGAAGTGTATATCCACACATAGTTAGCACTTTTAAGCAAACATAGGGTTGCGAGGATACGGACTTGTAGCTCAAAGAAAGATAGAAATGATAAAAAGCCTTCTACAGGCTCTAGATGTGACCACGAAAACTTTTTTTATGCTTCAATTTTATGTTGGCGGTGACATTATTAACGGTAAATTGTTAGCAGCGTTTATGAAAGCCATTGGAATTTTTGGTACTACACATTTCCATGTAATAGTCCGAAGCACGGGGGAGATTGAGAGATAACACCAAGCGTATTTATACTGGATCCTTTGCAATGCGTTCAATTGATCCACTGTAGGATGTCTTGCCAGATTCGGCATAAAATTATAGTAATATGGAATCATCCGATAAATTGACATGACAGCCAAGTGGCAATCAGACGCAACGAAATAATTCGGTCTTCTCGGGGTAGAACGGCGTCAGGGCTCAGTTTATATAAAAAGTCTCCCCTTAGTGGCTTCTTGACTTCGGTGGCCCCTTTGATTCTTTAATCGACAATCTTTTGAAGAAGATTTCACGTCGCAATAAAGGGCGTTGAAACTCAATTTATTCACCTCGTCAGTGACTATCATATCATGGCAGTTTCATCGGTCGCGCGATGGGCCTTGGCTTCTCTCCTCGCTGTTCCGCTTGTACAGGGTTTAGCAACTGAGATCTTCGTCAATGGAACTTATTACTGTAAGTAGACTAACATTATCAGAATGAAGCCATGTCTAAAGATTACTCACTAACTTTGCGTCAGCTGTCAACTCTTCCACATTAGCTCCAGCCGGTGCAATTGTCGATGGAAAAGTTCAGCTCACAGATGCGATTGTCACAAACCTGACAGATATTGGACTATCGAATGCTGAATTATTTGAGTTCGATATCAGCAGCAGTGACCTTAGCAAAAGAACCCGTTCTTGCAAAGTTTATCCCGGTGATGCAGCATGGCCAGCGAACCTGACATGGGATATCTTTGATATACTCGCCGGGGGAGCCCTAATCTCAACAGTTCCTCTTGCAGCGCCGTGTTATGCTGACTGGCCTCATCATGAGAATACCGCCGAGTGTTTATATATCACAGATTATTGGACAAACAGTTCTATACAGTATGTAGACTAACATCGTCGCAAATATATATGCTAACGGTACATAGCGCATCGGATCCCACCTCGATCATGTGGCCCCTTTATCAGGGGCGGACTTGTATGCCCACCAATGATACTAGCGCGAGCTGTACGTTAGGAGCCTATCCCGTGTATGCGCTCAACGTCTCCCATGTTGCCCAAATTCAACTTGCGGTTAATTTTGCTCGCAATGCCAACTTACGTCTTGTTGTCAAAAACACAGGTCATGACTTCAATGGAAAATCTAGTGGTGCTGGCGCGCTTTCCATCTGGACTCATAACTTGAAGGATCTCGAGTACATTCCCAACTATTCAACCAGTTATTATACAGGAAAAGCTGTGAAAATGGGAGCGGGTATTCAAGCCTTCGAAATCTATGAATTTGCGCGGGCGAACGGTGTTACAGCTGTTGGAGGAGAAGGTCGAACAGTAGGTGTTGCTGGTGGTTATGTTGCAGGAGGCGGTCATTCCCCTTTGTCCTCCATCTATGGTATGGCGGCAGACCAAGTTCTCGAGATGGAAGTTGTTACTCCAGATGGGCGGTTCGTTACCGCCTCGGCCACAGAGAATACCGATCTCTATTGGGCTCTTCGAGGAGGTGGTGGTTCGACTTTTGGTGTTGTAACATCTGTCACCAGTAAAGTTTACCCAGTTCTTTTCTCAACTGTCATGAAATTCAGTTTTGAAGTTGGTGGTAATATCACCGCTGATATATTCTGGGCTGGTGTGCGCACCTATTTCGATCACTTCATTGAGCACGCCGAAAAAGGCATTTATTCATATTTCGCCATCCTCGCCACAGGTACTGATGCGTGGTCGTTTGGCATGCAACCTTTATTTGCGCCAAACTACACCGCAGCTGAACTTGAAACTTTGGTTGCTCCATGGTTCGCCGAGCTTAGCGAACTTGGTATCAGCATTACTCCTTCCGTTACAGAATACACTGAATTTTATGATGCATGGTGGGACAATTTCCCTCTCGAGACCGTTGGTACTGTCAACATCAAGACCGGTTCCCGTCTCTTCCCAAAAGCCAATTTCCAGAACGAGACCATTACCGACACCACCTTCTACGCTATTAAAGAAAGTATTTTGGCTGGAGGATCATTCTTAGCTTTCAACATCCAAGCAGCAGACAATGCGGGGAATGATAACTCAGTAAACCCAGCTTGGAGAGACACTTGCTTGCACGCTATTATGGCAAACTTCTGGGCTGCAGACGCTGACAATGCAGCCATTGCACTGGCATCTGAAGTACTTACTTACAACTGGATCCAACTATGGAGAAATGTTTCTCCTGATGGTGGCGCATATATGTCCGAGGCAGATATATTGGAGCCCAACTTTCAGCAAGCTTTCTATGGCACCAATTATGACAGTCTGTACAGCTTAAAACAGAAGTATGATCCAAAAGGATTATTCTATGCGCCGACCGCAGTAGGAAGTGAGGACTGGTATATCGCTGATCAGTTGACTGGTTTACCTACCCAGAATGGGAGGTTATGCCCATCGACATGGTGATGAAGATGATCCAAGGAGAAGTGGGTTGATTCTCTGATATAGAAGTTGGAACTGAAATGATTGATAATGGGAATAAAATTTATGAGACTAGCTTATTTGCTGCATGTATAATGTTTAAAAGATATCTACAACCAAATATTCGAAAGGAGCCTACAACGGATCTTTCAGTTGTGAGGGTTCGAAACAGGTAGATACCTTGAAGTGATATAGGCTAATTAACATATGACCGTTGAAAAGTGTTCAAATAAATTCATTTCTGAGACCATAGATGGTTCGACCCAGTGCTATTTCGGCCAGAACAACAAACAGTCCTGACCGCGGCATGAGTTGATGTTGATGTGTGGTGTTCAGTGTTTAGAATCTAGATGCTATGCATGTGGTCTAAGCTTAAGAGATGCCTCGGCATTCCCCGCAACGACGTAACTTCAAAAACCGCACGTCACTCCTTCCTTTTTCAAACTTCAATCATAACAGCCACCACAAATCAGCAACATGCTACTAATTGGTCTAACCGGCTCTATCGCAACCGGTAAATCTACGGTTTCATCGATACTTTCTCAAGCTCCATATTCTCTCCCCATTATCGATGCCGATTTACTTGCACGCAAAGTTGTAGAACCCGGGACTCCAGGTTACGACAAGATTGTTGCACATTTCTCACCAACTACTCCCGATCTGCTCCTTCCTCCTTCTCCCGATCATGATAATACAAGAGGCGCACCGTTGAATAGACCTGCACTAGGTAGAAGAGTGTTCGGGGATAGTGAGGAGAGAAAAAGAGATAGGGCAGTGTTGAATGGAATTGTGCATCCAGCAGTCAGAAAAGAGATGTATAAACAATTGCTCGGATACTATCTAAAGGGTTTTTGGGCTGTAGTTCTTGATGTGCCTTTATTGTTTGAGAGTGGAATCGATATTATATGTGGTACTGTGCTTGTCGTGGCCGTAAGGGATCCGAAGATACAAATGCAAAGATTAAGGGATAGAGACTCACATCTGACGGAGGAAGATGCTGAGAACAGGGTTAAGAGCCAAGGAGATGTGAGAGAAAAGGCAAAGAGATGTCAAGCTAGAGGAGAAGGACGTGGATTGGTAGTCTGGAACGACGAAGGAAAAGATGAACTGAGGATAGAGCTACAAAAGGCTATGGAAAGTATACAAGGCAAGAGTCCTAGATGGTGGGCCTGGCTATTACTTCTATGCCCACCATTAGCTGGACTTGCTGGAGTTTGGAACTATTGGAGGAATCTTACGATCAACAAAGAGTGGAAAAGAGGAGAACTTCAAGCTAAGGCTAAGTTGTGATATCGCCAGCTACATTATTGCATGGATATAGTTTCATCAACTAAGTGAATCACGAAGTTTCAAAGGAAGGATTGTTTGAGACAAGCCTGTAAGGCTCAACATATAGGGTGGCATTGCAGGATGTCATATCTCATACGTAAAACTGGAAGATCCTGACGACTTGTAGCGAGGCCAAGAATAGTAGGCAAGGCTCTATTCTTTCTTATAACAGCTCTCAAGATATGACATTAAGGTTAGGTGGCCTGAACTGGTCAATCGATGGTTCCTGTTCCTGTTCCTTCAACTGCAGTAACTCATAGGGAGGATGGGAAATCGTCTATTCCCTAGGCCATATTCAAACAACTGGTTTTGATATCCATTATAATTCAAACTTACCCTCTTCCGTTGATAGCGATCTTTTTTTGGCTAGGATCTGGATCAAATTGACTTCACTTGGGCATTGGATAAGGGATGACGGATACTTGACAAACTGAGACGATTTGATAGATTACAATCTTTTGTTGGTTGAGGTTTGATTGTATTCTATACTTCCAGCAAACCTTCTTGAAGAGTAGAAACGCGAATTGTTCATCAATCAAAATGAACCTTTACCCCAACTTTTTTGTGTCTATTTCAGTGCAAGAAAGTCCGTCATGGAACTTCACATATCACATAAGTGTGAATTGTTCGACATTCTTATTCGTCTTCACTATCTCAAGCATCATTAACGTTGGCGGGATATTTCGGAATCATGAAATATGAGTTATGAGTTGTGAGTTGCCGGTATGACCTTGGAAGTTGGGGGTTACAAATAATGAATTGTGAGGGAATGCTAGCAACTCAGATGGGAAGGTACGCTAAGGAACTCAATGTGGAAAAGAAATAAAGATTTTGAAGCACCACCCCAAGTAATTTCATTCCCCTTCCTTCCCTTGATTGTCTACATGCAAAGGAAATCTCTCTCTTTTCTTAAGTCAACATTTAAACTCTCTTTAATTCTCCTTAACACCATCTTTATGCTATATCTTACATGTCTTGTGGTCTCTATTTTTACCACACAGAGTTAATGAACATCACGATCGAGAAAGCTTCACCTTCGAACTTCAACTCACAAAATCATTAAATTTCATCATCATCGAGCTTATATCTATCGAAGCGACTTCTACATGTCACTCTGCAGGCGTCACTCCTGACGTACTGATCATACCCTATGCTGGATTATCGGACCTCTCGATGACTGGTTCTCGGTGTCAAGTTCTCTTGATGGGTTTCATTCTTTATTGAATGGGGTTTCTTTCTCCTTCATTGTCCGTATCATATATTCAATGCTGTGGACCATTTCTTCAAGTATTTGTATTCATTCTACATCATTGTATAAGAGCGTGTAGGGAATTCAACGTAAGGCCTTTCACTTACACATCCTCAAGGCATTTCGTGTCCAGAGTAAGGAAAGATTTAGCGTTGAAGCCTGCTTCTGTTGACAGACATATAAGATATTCAGATACTCAAATTTCGATTTCGTGTTGTTGAAAAGCTCTCCGTAATGCCGCAACGCCCGGCAAGTGTATTCGAGTGGATCGCTGGCCCTGCTCCGACGAAGGCTGCATATCGATCTGTTGGCATGGCCAATTCCAAGGCCGACATGGCCGATCCCAAGGTTTTCATAGCAAGTCCACCCCGTATTCGCCGTCGTGTCCAAATCGAAGTCGAAGTTTCTGATTTCGGTGCCTCTTCCGCCAGCTCTTCCGAAGAAGAGCCTCTTCCGAAGCCAGCAGCAAAGAAAGCCGAAAAGCCCAAAGTCAAGGAATCAGAATCGAAAAAACCTCAAGCGACCAAGGAAGTCGACAAGAAAGTCAAATTTCAAGAACCAACTCCCAGAGAGCCAACTCCCAAACTTAAGTCTGCATTGAAGAAGAATACCTCGGAAAATTCAGCAAAACCTCGCCCATGTGAATGCTTAGAATGTAAAGCTCAGCAGAAACCGAAGAATAAAAGCAGCGCGGAAGATTCAAGCGATTCCAGCGAGGACAGTGAATGTGAAGCTGCACTGGCCAATAAACCATTTAAACCATTGAAGAAAAAACAACACCAACCGAGCAACAACAACCAAATCCCACAACCACGAATTTTGAAGCTCAAGCAGAATCATAATTCTCAAACAAACCAACATCAACGGGATTTCACTGCGAATGAACGCGGCAATAATCAACAACCCAGATTCAATAGTCGCCAATACAATCAAGAGAGTTCAGACGAGTCCGTTCAATCTGAGATCGAAGTCGTTCAACAAAATCGAAAACCACCGTACTATCTGAATCATATGATGGAGGGAAGGATCCTTCAAGAAATGAGAGCCGAAGTTATACTTCGCGAAGATGTGATCGAAACCCCGTCTGATCCTCGTCCAAACGCATTTCTTGACACGAAAAGTGGTGTTCTTCGAGTTTACCATGGTCGAGTGTATGGCAATCCTTTTGCGACACTTCTCACGCCAGCTCAAGTGCCAATTGGTACCTTTGCTCCAACCTCAGCGCATTTCGGTGGCTCCCCTCCGATGTATAATATGTCTGGGGGTAACGGGCCCGCTCCTAATGATCAACACCAATTTCAACCAGAATTACCCCGCAATTTTTCGAATAATACTGTCAGACTTATCCCCAATCAGAGTTCGCAGCGCAATTTTTCTAATAATCATTCCAACCGGGCTCCTTCCAACAATCGGCGTCAGCAGCAGGATAGCAGCGGCAATAACAACAACCAGCATGTGCCAGGTGGTTGGGTCGATGATGCAAACAACAAAGAAGACTCCGGTTCGGGAGGCAATAACAATAATTCGGGCTCTAGTTGGAATAATAATGAAGACCATACCAATAATAACCAGGATTTAGGTGATTGGGAAAATGACGATCCAAACAATAATCAAGCTTCGGGTCGCTCGGGGAACAATAGTCAGAACCGCAGCCAACGGGCCGCTTCTGTTAGCAGTCACAAAACACAGACCTCCAACAAGCAGAAGAACAACAAGAAGAGCGAAAAGGGTCAAGCGAACCAGATTAATCAGTCTAACAACAACAACAACAACAACAACAACAACAACAACAACAACAACAACTCCGGCGATACATGGGGCGTAGATAATAATGATCAATCTAGCAACTCAAACAGCTGGGGTGCGAACAATGCTACAGGCGGAGATTCTGGTTGGGGAAATGACACCAAGCAAGATGAGGACGTCACAGCGAACAATGACTCTTGGGGAAATGATAAAAGCAACTCGAATGACGACTCCAATAATAAGAACTCTGGCTGGGGAGGGGACAATCAGGAGTCGAACAATCAAAACTCAAGTTGGGGTAACGATAACAATAGAGAGTCAAATGATAGCTCGAACAACCAGAATTCTAGTTGGGGCAATGATAATAACCAGGAGTCAAACGATAACTCGAACAATCAAGACTCGAGCTGGGGCAATAATAATAACCAGGACTCGAATGAGAATTCCAATAATCAGGGCTCGGGCTGGGGTAACGATAATAACCAAGACTCCAATGACAACTCTAACAATCAAAATTCTGGTTGGGGAGCAGATAACCAGGTTTCCAACAATCATAATAACAAATCTTTAAGCTGGGGCAACAATGATAATAACGGCCAATCAAACTCCAAAGACCAGTCAAACAATGAGAAGTCCGGCGGTTGGGGAGGAAATTCAGGCGATCAAAACAATAATACATCTGGAGGCTGGGGAGGTTCGAACGAGAAACAAGGCAATACCAATTTGGGAGGATGGGGAAATCCTAACAATCAACAAAACAATTGCAAATCCGGCTCTCGTACAGCTTCACAAGATAATACCAAGTCAAACAACACCAACTCAAAAAAGCCACAAAACAACAAGTCAAGAAATAATCAAAACTCCAAAAGCTACGATGATCCTGAGTGGACCGCCCACAACGATAACCAAGAGGAAGATCAAAACCAGCAAGACAATAGTAATGACTGGGGACCAACCAATACAAGCTATAACGTCGTACAAAGCGCCAAGGGCAAAGGCTGGAACAATAAGAAAACTCAAAATCAAAGCAATAGTGGTAAAAAAGGAAACTCCAATAAAGGAAGTCAGTGGGGAAACGATGGTCATAATTCCGGTGAGGGGGGAGATCATGATGAGGATGTAGAAGAAGGAAACCCGCAGTTTAGGGATCATACACCTACTAGCAGTGAAATATTGAGGAATTGGGATGGTACGAATCAGGGTGGTTACGCGGGATTTGGAAATGTGAATATTGGGAAGTATGATGGTGGTGGGAAGAAGAAGAATCATGCGAGAACATCTACTGCTTTGAGTCTGGCAGGAAGTTGGGCGTCGTCAGAACCTAGTGAGAATAAATACACTAGTAGAGGTCGCAAGGGGGGTAAGGGGGGTAAAGGGGGAAAGAATAAGGCGAGTAAATCGGGTAATACGGGGTATGATAACAATGCAAGCGGCAGTAGTGGATGGAATGTTACTGGCACTGGTGGAGGATGGTAGAGCGCGCTCAGTGTCGATCGATTTGATGGACCTATGGTCACGCGGATGCTATGTTGTGTTGTACGATTCAGTCGAGAGACGGAAGGGAGGGGCGTAATGCGGGTGAACGAGGGAGGAAAAGAGATTTGTGTTCTAGCATTTTACAAAATTCGATATTGTGTAGGTTATTCGAACAGCCTGAGTGTCTACGTCTACGCAGAGCACTTTTACATTTGCACGTTTGCACATATTCCGTATGTTGGCTTCATGGATTGCAATGATGGGATGAAGAGATGTCTTCGTTTGGAGGAGTTGCAAGGATTTAATAGATGGTAATGATGATTGTTCAATATTAGCAATAGTATAAAATGACTTCATGACATGATGTTGGAAGATGTACAGGCTTCTGTGAGATTTCTTTCCAGAATGATATACGAGAACTTGGATACCCAGTAACGGCGCAGTCTGAGCTCCCAGTGACCTTGAACTCCCGGTGAGCCCCAATTTTATGATTGGAGCTTGGGCCACCTACGTAGGCATTTTCAAATGTCAGAGCTCTCCAGCTTGCAGCAAGGCTGACTTCTTTCCCTCACTAGACTTTCCCATTCTCTATCCCATTACAACAAAAAGCTAACAAATCAATTACACCTCAACACTAACTGAAATCAAATTTCACAACTTCCACCTCTATACCCTATCCACGCCCATCATGACCGCACTCACCACCCCCCAAAACTTCCCCCCCATTTCAGAAATTCTCCCTTCCCCCTTCCCCGCCCGTTCAAAAACCGCTTCTGCGAAAGTAAACAATATAGATACAAATGTATCCTGCATGTATTTTGCCGACAAAATTCTGATTACCATTACGCAAGGAGGGAGATTGGGACAATGGGTTTGTTTTCTTTTGTACCCCTCTTCCACCAACTCACGGGTAATATAGCGAAGAGCATGGATCTAACTAACAAACCACAGATCCAAATCCCACTCACCTCCGCATCTCCCACATCGTACGATACTTCGATACCGCTCCCTTCAGCCTCAAATGAAACTGGAGATGGAAATAGAAATATGATACTCCCGCTTGAACATCTTACCCCGAGAACATTACTTGGTGCGGGAGGAGAGAAGAGAGAGAGGATTGGGCATTTGTATGCGAGTCAGATAGGGTCGATGATATTAGGACGAGATCCAGAGGAGAGGAGGACGGTATTGGTGGGGTTGGGGTTGGAGCTGGGAGAGAAAGAGGTGAGGGAGGGGGAGAGAGAGGGTTATTTTGATTTGTTGGAGTTGGTGCAGGGGGTTTTGTGAGGGGGGAGAATAGAGAATGGAGAATGAGGGCTAAGGAATGTGTGGGGATGAGGTATGAAGGGTATTGTTGTGTGGGATGGTGGGTACATGGGATCGATATATCGAACTCATGCAGCGCATGAATGCGAACAGAAGAGAGAGCCAATGTCGACCATTCGCCCGTGGATAATTGCAAAGGATGTCATCAACCGCATGAATAAACTTCTTCACAAAGCCTCCTTGCGCAACAAGTCGCATTTTGCTTTTGCACGAACATTCGACTCTCCAATTACCATTTCCATCTCTTGACTCTTACCATCAAGAATGCTTCTGGCTTAAAGTGGAGGGTATACGTCGAGATTCTGGCAATATCTCAACTCGTTGGATTGCCAATCGGTGAAGTTCTACGGAGAAACTTGGTATCATGCGTACCTCCAATCTAGAATGGGAGCACAGAGATACATTGATGGCGCCTGGGATGAACGTACATACTCCGCGTTGTTGGTGAGGGTTATCAAAGACCTGCTGAGACTCGTGACTTTAAGAAAATCTAGCAGAGCACATTTCAACTCGCGATATCAGATGGAATATAATTTTTACTCAATGGACTAAATACACATTTGAATATTGTGAAGATAAACTCGGTATATCATTTCCGATGTGATAGATGGCCCTCCCAAGAGACTATCCAAACTCATTATCCAATAATAGTGTGATCGATCACAGATACCTCCCTCCTTCGAAAGCTCGAAATGGAGTGGATTTCCATACAGCCTTAAGCCTTGATAACAACGGCACTGGGTGCTTTTGCTAGTGCAGCCTTTTCTTTAAACTCATCATTCTCCAATTTGAACCTAAGTTGACACCCTGATTTCGTTAGCTATGAGATTCTGAGAGTGATTTGAATGATATGGATCTGGATACTTACAATCACCACAAGATATCGGTTCATATTTTGGCGGATTATTCTCATCAGTACAAGTAGAGATTACACCTTCTACACAATTGAAATTGAGTCCTATCACCATATTAGCACTTTCCTTGAAACGTTTCGACGATAAGAAAAAAGAATCTTACCGAAGAAAAATGGCATGGAAATCCTCTCCACAGTTGCTCGATTATAAACTCGATGAACAGTACTCTTATACATATCATTACAAAGTCTCATCATGAAATCGCCAATATTAACAACTATCGTTCCTTCCACTGGAACCGCCATAATCCATTGTCCTTCTTTGTTTAGTACTTGGAGACCGCCTATCATATCTTGCCAGAGGAGAGTAAAGAGTTGGAGATCGGTATGAGAACCGAGTCCTACACTGTTGTTTGATTTTTCGGCTTCGGTACTGGGTGGGTAGTAATTGTAGAGACCATCTGCTCCAGGGTAGGTAACGCGAGAATCGAAATAGTCTTCTGGGAGGGAGAGACTGAGGGCGAAGACTCGGACGAGTTTGCGCGCGAGTGAGAGACAGGATTTCCAATAGGCGAGAGTGTCGGTTTTGAAATTGGGGAGATGCGAGGTTCCTTCCCAGACGAAGGGTTCGCCTCGGATCCAGGGTTTCACTTCTGAGGGGATGGAGGAAAGGGGTTGGGGGTGATCTGGATCATTTTCGGGCTCGTAGCGCCAGGCGATCTGGGGATGTTAGTTTGGTGGAGATGGAAAGGGGGATGGAGGAGTTTCGGCTAGGGAGACGAACGGATTCTTTGACATCTACACTTTCTCCGGGACTTATGTTTGAACTTTTTAATCCCATGTAGCCATTAAAGTAACGGGAATGACTTTTGTCTATCTTTGCTTTTTCTTCGTATGGCTGTTTGAAGAAACTATTCTCCGTGATTTAATATTAGCTTTTGTCCATCTGTTCCCAATTCTACTCCTTGTCCCTCATGGCCAGAAGAGAAGCAGTGAGCATTAAGATAAATATTCTCAACATCATAGCCTCTCCCAATTATCTTGTCCCTCCTTTCCCATCCACTCCCTTTCTATTCAGAGACTCACCTCAAAGCCTGCTCCTTTGCCTTCTGAATAACTGCCTCTTCAATACCATGATTCTTCACATAAAAGAACCCCGTCCCCACCGCCGCAGCACGTACTTCTGCAGCTAACGCTTGTCGATCACTCAGATTAGGAGAATTTATATTCGAAAGATCAATGATAGGAATCTCTGTATCTGTGCAAGGACGGGGTGGTGTATTGAGTACATCGCGATAGACAGGGCCATAGGCTGTGCGAAGCTCCAGTTTTGTTGTTGTGGGGGGTGTGGGGGAAGACATGGCGAGATTGTAATGTTGGTAAGTGATAGGTTGAATAGATTATAGGAAGAAGAAATATGAGAGGCGTTTAAAAGCTTGGGTTTGGGTGCAGAGAGACGATCAAGGGGATAAATGATTAAGTATCTGTAGGTGAATGGTGGCTGAATGTACCCCGCCAAACGGTCATATGCGATAGTGAATTCGGTGGATTCCGAAAGATGTAGTGAATTAATCTATTGAATGGTTGTTATATATCGTGTGTCTATCCCAATGCAAATTTGTATGAATAAAAGATTCAAGCATTCCAAGACTCAATGTATATCTTCATAATTTATCTTTTTGGCCAGTGATAGGAGAGAGATTGATAACAGTCTTGGAAAAGATAAAAAATCACTTGGGAATCCCACTGTCGTTTGATCCTTATCCCTCTCTCTCCTTAAGCTTATCGTAATTCTCCACTCTTCACTCTCTCAATCTCCACTCTTCACTCTCTCAATCTCCACTCTTCACTCTCTCAATCTCCACTCTTCACTCTCTCAATCTCCACTCTTCACTCACCACAAGCTTCAATTGGATATACTGACTTCAGACGATCTTAACCCTTGCATCGATCAAAAGTCACGGCTTTTACGAAGTACCTACCTACCTAGGTAGGTAGTAATATAACTCATCACGCGTAGAATAATAAATATAAACACAGCATCAACATCATCATATCAACGTTTCATCTGTAACTATCCGTTTGTATCACAACATTCCTTCATATAAAACCCACGGCTACTCACATAAATTTCGATCTCACATAGTACCAAGATGTCAAACCCTCGTTTTCTCGTGCATATTTCCTGGCGGACAAGGTCTGGATGAGTCTGATGACAAGTTTGACATTGGCGTACATTGGCGCACACAAGCGTGTATGATTTTGCATTACCGAGATCCTCAATTGGAGTCTTGGGGTACATTAGCTTTGGAGAGATAGAATGTTTGGTTGGTTACATCTAATCTCAAAGCGGGGAACGACACCGTTTTATGCCATGCATGGCTGCGAGGAACTACCATGAGTGATAACATTATGTTACATTGCAGATCTATATCTTTTTTCCTTCATGAGTTTCTGCAGGTACTTTTCTTTGGGAAGGCGACTGGGTATGCACGGAGTAATTTGTGAATTGAATACTGGACTGATGTATTATCAATGCTCAGCTTGATACTTATCTGGTGGGGGATTGAATGGGTAGTACATCTTTTTACCTCCCAGGTAGATCTAGAGAAGTGTATAAATTGACCTCATAGAAGAGATGTCGATCGTTCTACCGTTAGTACCCGGTAGTCTCTTTTCTTCTTACCTTCTATTCATTTCCATTCTTCACTAAACTCAATACCAATACCAATATCAACATCAATATCACCACTTATATCGACATCGTTATTGTGTGGATTAATTGCATCCATCGCGCATTTATTCTCAATATGGTTTCGAACCTCTTCGGTGTTCTACGCCGAAAACTGCGAAATCCGCATTTCGAAGCAAAAGGAACCACGAATGTTCATGGAAAGGACAATTGGTTAGATAATGATGATATTCGACCTCTAAAATTAGCCGATCGTACTTGGAATGTTTGGACTTATCTTACCTTTTGGTTTTCTGCAAGTAAGTTTTGCGATGCTATCATTGTGATTATATGGGGCTGAGTTTGATGCTGACATGTACTGTGATAGCTTCGACAGTTTCAACATGGTATGCAGCTTCGAGTGCCCAAGCTTTGGGATTGAGTATGTGGGAGTCGGTTCTGTGTGCTTTTGGTGGTCAATGTTTGATTGCTATTGTGATCGTGTTTAATGGCAGATCAGGAGCTGTATATCATATGTAAGTTTGAAATATTCATGTTTCTGTCTCCCTTCAATTGGATAACCATTCAAATTACCCAAGTGTTGTATCCAACACATCTTATTTCCATATTTTGATTTTGGGACGAATCTTTCCAATTGTCTCAGTGCTCCTCAAGATTTCACAAGTTTCCACTGTTCCACGTTCGCTGACGATACTTTCATTATATAGTGGTTACCCTATACTAAACAGAGCGGCATTTGGTGTCTTCGGTGCATGGTGGCCTACTTTCAATCGTGCTGTGATGGCTATTGTTTGGAATGGTGTTAATGCGGTCCAAGGAGGCGAATGCATTTATGTTATGCTTCATACCCTCAGTCCACGTGTTGCCAACTTCAAGAATGTCATGGGAGAGGGATCGGCTCTTGATTCGGGCGGTATGCTTGGACTTGAAATCTTTTGGATTCTCACTTGCTGCTTTCTTATTATTCCTGTCCCAAAGGTTGGTCTCATTCAAGTACCAATTGAGATTGTCAATACTAATGCGAGAACAGATGAAAGGTCTTGTCTACGCCAAACTTATCGTCTTTATCGTTTCTGCGATTGCTATGTGCGCATGGACTTTGACCATGGCAGGCGGTATTGGACCTGTCGCTCGTCAACCAGGTACTGTCAAAGGTTCAGAACGATCATGGCTTATCGTACGATTCATACTTCTTGGAGCTGCAAATTGTGCCACATTTGCTTCCAATGCAGCGGACTTCCAACGTTATGCACGTAAACCAAACGATGTTATTTGGGGAAATTTAGTCGGATTTCCCATCTCCAATGTTCGTATTATTGCTTTGCTTTGCCGACATCACTCATCTGTTGACGCACCCCTACTAACATGTGCAATAGTTAATCGTATCTATCATCGGTAATCTAGTAAGCTCCTCGAGTCAAGTACTCTTCGGCGAAATTATCTGGTCTCCCCTTACATACCTCGACCAAATTCTTGAACGAACATATGATGGTCCAACTCGAGCTGGGTGTTTCTTCATCGCAGCTTGCTTCGCTTATTCCGCAATCTTCTCTTCGATCTTCGAAAATTCTATTCCAGCTGGAAACGATATCGCTGCTCTTTGTGAGTCAACAATTTTCTCTCTACTTCATCCCAAATCTCCCAAATACGATATCCAGATGGTTTCTAACAATTATCTTCCTAGTCCCAAAATATATATCCATCCGTACCGGTTTCTTCATCTGCGCCGTCATCTCCATAGTAATTCAACCCTGGTACCTCCTTAAATCAGCCGTAATCTTCATCTCCTTTCTCGCATCCTACCAAATTTTCCTCTCAGCCATCACCGGCGTCCTTCTTTGCCACTACTTCGTCATCGCCCGCGGTTTCCTAAAAATCCCAGATCTATACACCTCGGATAAAAACGCCGCATATTATTACAAAGGCGGCTGGAACTGGCGCGCGTACGCAGCATATGTCATTGGTATTATACCCAACTTCTACGGATTCCTAAATAACATGGGAGTAGAAGCTCCGATGGGTGTCACAAGAGCATACTACTTTGCATATCCGATTGGACTTTTTGTGAGTTTCATGGTCTATTGGGGACTTTGTTGGTATTGGCCGGTGGAGATACAATATGCGCTTTCGGAGTGGAGAGAGGTCAAGGATTATGTGAGAGAGGAAGAAAGAACAGAGGGGGTGGCGAGTGGATGGGGAAGTGTGGCTAGTGGAGAGGAAGCGGGAGAGGGAGTTGTAGGGACGGGGGAAAAGGATAACTCGAATGTGAGAGAGGAGAAAAATTGAGCGGGTGTGTAGGAGAAGAGAGGATGGTACAAGTGATTATTGCTTGAAGATGTTGGTGGGGGGGAAATAGGGGGATGTTATTTGTGTACGTATCTGTATGTTTGTATAATTCTTATGGGTCTAGATACTGTGATTATTACATTGTATTATACAATCTCCTAAATGCAATTTACCTAATAGGACTTATTATTAAGCTTCACAAATTAATTACCTTACAAAGTATCTTCTACTGTAATTAGAACATACAACACACTACCTATTATAGCTTACCCGAAATTTACCCGCAATTACGAATTCATCAACATCGATTTATCAATTTGATGGTAATGAATATACAATTCCACACTGTGTATTCAGAAGCTGTTTCTGCATATCATCACTACTAATAATAATTAACAGGGCGTAGAAGGTGTGGAAAATCTGACCGTATATATATGGAATCCTTCTACGAAAAGACATCGGAGACGCGAGCGAATGAGAAGTAGATGGATAGGAAATGTATACCTTATACTCTGTTTATCTATTAAGGGTTTCTAGTTTACTCACTCAACAAGTTATCTTTATCGACTGCTTAATGATGGTATAGTATAGCATAGCTAAAAATGTGTGAGTGGAGATGGAGATGCAAGATATATTAAGGGGTAGTCAAACTTCACCTTAGTAAAGACAAATAATTAAGCTTGGGAGTTGGGATCGAAGAAGCGGAATGCTAATATGTGTACTCCGTGTGTTACTAAGAGAATAGATGTGCAACAAAGTGAAGGAAATGAATGGGATTGGGATGGATGGATGGTTAGCGGGGGTGGTTGGTGTGGGAGGGTGGTCGGGAATGATAGAGTGCTGCGGGTTGGTGCTGGGAGGGAGATGGTAGGGGAACAGTGGATGGATGGATGAATGGAGGTGTGGTTGTTGGTTCTAGAAGTAACAGGGAGGGAGGCAGGGAGAGAGGGGAGGGATGAAGGAAGAGGAGAAATGCTTGAATTTGTGGATTTAAGACTATATGGAGTTGTGACGCCACTAGAGATGTAGATGTGCAACAAATATATTTATCTACCTAGTATTTATCTTAGATTCGCTGCGCAAACTTGGTAAGGGGTTATATGTTGTTGGGGGGGGTTTTTTTTAGTTTGGATGGATGGATGGATGGATGGATGGATGGATGGAGGTTTGATGTGGATGTGGATGTGGATGTGGATGTGGATGTGGATGTGGATGGGTGTGGCACGGCTTCAGCGGATGCGGATGCGAGACGCCGGACTGGACTGGGGGTTTGAGGGGTGGGACTTGGGATTAGGATACGAAGGAGACGCCACTAGAGATATAGATGTGCAACATTTAGTTTTTCGTGTGTATAGAGTAAAGCTATTATTTGATGATGGTGGGTTTTGCTGGTAGGTAGTCTCATAGTGTGGTGCGAAGGAGATTGGAGTACCGGGTTTGCGAATGGGTGGTGGTGGACGGATGTGGATGGGTGTGGACATTAGTTAGAAGAGCTACAAAGCCTATTTAGATTGAATGAATGAATGAAGCAAAAGGGGTTGAGCATTTGAGCATTGAAGATTGAAATAGAAACGCCACTAGAAAACCAGACATGCAACAAAACACATCCAATCCAATCTAAATGGTAAATTATAATCTTCTCTCTCTGCGCGCTGTGAACATTGTGGTTAGATCACGTACGGTGCAGAGACAACGGTCGTGGAGTGGTGTGGTGTGGTTGCTAATCAGTATGTGAAACGCCCGACAACTCGCTAGTTCAACAGGGGCGTTTAGGTATTTAAGATTTGACATAAAACGAAGCGGACATGACGCCACTAGAGATGTAGATGTGCAACAGACAGAGCGATTTATGGGAGTTGTGTGTAGGTATTTATTCTATTCCTTGTAGGTGTGATGGTTTCGGTAGATGTAGAACTATTTAGGTAGGTAAGGTGGTGATAGAGTGTAGGGTTGAACAAAGGTGGCACAGTCTATGCAGGTTGTTGGTGTTGGGTGGCTGATGCGAGACGCCGACCTCTTGTGTTGCGTGCGATTGTGTGCGCAAGGAAACCACCAAGTTGAGAAATTCTTAGGATCAAGACGCCACTAAAAAACAAGACATGCAACAAAAGGATTCTCCTCTACCCTTTCCAAACCAAAACAGTTAGTTGGTTCATCCATCGAACTCCTTTTACTAAAAGAATGGATTCGACATACGGTGCCACAGAAAATTGGTGGTGGCGGCGACGATGCAAAATCCCGGCTGTCGTGAGATTTTGCAAGGGATTTTGGGGGACTAAGATCGAACTATCTGGAAATTGTTTGCAAACCTTGAACGCCACTAAAAATGCAGATGTGCAACAAATGCGCAATGTGGATGTTGAGAGTGAATCTAGTGTGTTTTCTTCCTTGCAGTACAAATTTAAAAGGATGTGGTGGCTTTAATGCGAGACGCTGGTTGCGCGGTGTTTGGAGCCTTTGGGCGACTAAAGTTGAGAAGCGAAGTGAGGATGGGGTCGTGGATTGTTGATTGTTGGGCTATTGTGAAAAGGGGATTTCCTCATGTTGGTATATGCCCAGGAGTACCTAGTATTTGGATTGACAGATAGAATTCTAGTTATTATTGATAGCTATCTCCAATAAAACAACCTCTCCATATAACAATTTATCCCTTTCCCTCTCCCCAAAGATCATATTATTCTTTTCATTCACATCCCCAAAGCTAAAATCAACACCAATGCACACCCATTACTCGTGCAACAACTAACTCGCCTAGCTTTTCTAGCCCTTTTAACCTACCTATCTAGCCTTGTATCTCAGCGTACTACCCTTTAAATGACCAAAAGTAGATTCATGAGGATGAAGCATGTAGAATATGGGTCGTGCCGCCGCGGGACGTTTACGCTCATTTGATAAAACGAACCGTCGTTTGCGATTTTGTGAGTTTGGATGAAATGGTTAGATGAAACGCACTAGACGCGCTGTGCCACAGCCACAGGCGAGGTAGCTTGATTATGTAGATATGTAGATATGCATAATTTTGTGCAGATATATGAACGCTTACCTAAATATGATAGGAGTGAAATCAAAGTTACATTTGCGATTCTAAGACCAAAGAATCAAGACAACGGTAAATATAAAATTTTACTCTTTTATTCCCCCAACGAAATGTAACTCAACACGATTCATACCCCACCCTTTCCCTCCAATCCCTCGAGTCATCCCACATCTCCTTTCCTATGCTTGCTAGCCTTATCAACAGCATCGAAGCATCGGATTCTTCCCACATTAGCTTCAACTTTAGCTTTCAGCATCCTGCCCTTTATATATCCATGCCCCAATCCATGCCATCCACACAATCTCATGCGCATAAACCCTCACCAGTAATCCCAACACCACAGCCAACTTAGCTTCCACACAACACCACCCTAAAACAACTAGACAGGGTAAACTGGCTATAGCTGCACACTTGTAAGCATATTAATTCCTTCTAAACTATACTTGGTCTTCGCTCAGCAGATACTTGCATTAATTATCAGAAAATGAAACGTTTTGTTGCACGTCTTGATTTTTAGTTTGGTTGGGAGGATGTGTGAGAGTTGTAGTTGTGGGTGCCTTGCATTTAAGTTAGGTTGGTGGTTATGAATGGGAGTAGATATGATATGTATATGATGTGATTATTTCTTCATTGTATCGTTATTATATGAGTTTGACCGATTCTCTTAACTTTGTATGGTATTGGTATATCCTCCGTAACGCCTTGAACCCCTTATGTGTAGGTAATGTACTCTACAACAGGTCCGTATCTGAAACCTTTGTCTATTCTACGTAGGACTCACCCCTCCATTCATCACTTTACTCTTTCTTCTTTTAGGTTTTCCTGATCCTGGAGTTCTAGGGCTCTTCTCTCCCTTATTTCCTTTCTTTGGCATGCCCAAATCTGTTTTCAATGGAGTCGGAGGTGCAGGTTTACCACTCAGACCAAAACCAGCTGGTTTTGATGTTGGTGGTACCATAAGCTTTTCTTTTTCCTTCCGACCGGTTGTACTAAAATGGAAATCACCTGGAGTTCCGGTAATAGGATTCTCATCCATATATTCATCGCCATATCTGAGCGATATGTTAAGAGTTTCTTCAAGAAGATGATTTGCGAGTACGTTGTTGGAGATACTTGTGGAGGGATTCTTGGCTTCAGTCGCAAGGGAATCGGGCAATGGTGTATTCTCTTTGGAAGCCTGAGAGAAAGCTGATGCAATGGCTTTTGTTCGTGGTGGAACTGGTGGCATATATGTATGACCGAGCGAGGGAGAAAAATTGGGTAATTCGGATGCTTTCGAAATGGCATTTGTGAGTGAGGTGAAGATTGATAACTGCATTGCTATTAGAGACATTAAATTTGAATTGGAAAATTATCAATACCATTCTACTGCCCAGTACATCTGCGACAGTAGGAGCCATATAAATGTTCTCTCCCACTACAAAATACGATGCATGTTTTGTAATTTCATCTTCGTCTTGAGCTCTCTTTCTTCTCGTTTGCTTGCTAATTACCCATACTCCAGTGCCAGTACCCGGCGCCATCTCTGCAGGTTCTTGTGCAACTAAAAATTCCAGTCCAGACATAGTTTTGAGTCGGCTCTCAAAGGCACTGCGAGTGGCAAGGATGTACGACATATTTATATTGACCGAAGCTTGAGTCGTTAGGACTGCATTATTTGAGGTGGGATCAAAAAATGGTGACTGCGCAAAGTAATGAAGGACGGTATTTTCATGAAGACCTGAATTCCCAGCAAGCCACATTGGATGGCTCCATTGTATCTCATCAAGAGGGGGATCTTGTGGTGCCATGGTTATGATGCGATAGAAGGTAGAGAGATGCTGTTGAGTATGCGAGAGGTCGCAAAACAATTCAGGAATCCAATGATCTGAATGGACATAAATACTAGGTAGGTATCGAGAGTTATTGTATTTGCGATGCCGCAATGCAAAGGTTAAGTACTCGATTTTATTGATGTATTGATGTATTGATGTATTGAGAATAGAGGATCTGCTGTATGTGTCGTATGTGCCGTATCTGAGAATCATTCGATTGGGTGGTGTAAGGACCGTAGGTACGGAATATCAATGGTAATGGAATTGTATTTAGATGGACAAATAGTGACGGAAGATACCGAGAAGCTGGAGGGATGGTAGCGGCCGCTAGGGCAATAGCCATGACGTTGATCATCTGATTCAGATTGATGTTCGATGGTACCAGATTGACTCGATTGAGTACTCGAGTATCAAATCAAACAGCTAATCCTAAAACATTGATTTCACCATGCATTTGGGTAGAAAGCTATATGTTTCATCAACATAAATGAATTTTATGCTGCATGGAACTTGGCCGGCATTGATATCAGACTCGCAATTCGATGGTAACAGAAGACGACTAGTAAGAAAGGTCAAGCTCTCATGAGGCCGCCTATCAAGTGACTACCAAGAGACTACATGGAGTACATGACAGAAGACAAAAGGGTAGTACGAGAAGACCCTTACGATACTTGCTGTAAAAAGAGGACCCCATTTGCTTTTTAATTTTCAGCTCTTCTTGCTTTTTCGGTTGTTTCGCCAATCACTAACATATATATCTACATCTCATATAACATGATTCATCACCGAGTGGATCATATCACCGAATAGATCACTTTCATCTTAATTGATATATTCAAATTCATATTATTCAACAACCATTAATTCAATTAATTAAAGCTATTAAGAATCTAATAATCTAGGATCTATTATATCAATTTGATAAGTTCTTATATTATAATCTATTTTTTCATAGTTGTTATAATATCAACTAGAAGATATTTTTTTATTAGAATTCCTTCTATTTTAATACTTATCGTATCGAATCTGAATATCAATTTCTTACTAAAATAATATATTTATAGCCTTCTATTCAGTAAATACTCCTCCTTAATATATTTGTATCTTTTTTGTATATCGATATTGACTTAATGTTTTATTAGCTTTTCGAAATATATAATTTTCTATACTTAAAAGTGTATTCTTATATACTAGTCTCTTTATATTCTTAATTAGAGCTAGTATAGTCTCAAATAAAGATATAAGAAAGCTTAATTGATAATGAGTTATTCGAGATTTAACTAGTATGTTGAAGATAGTGGTTCACGTGGCGCCAAGATACAGGGAGAGCTAATCCTATTCGGGTCTAGTGGAAACTCTCCCCACAGAAAGAGTTTTCACTACATAGAATTGAAAGCTTTTCAAGGGATATAGAAATAGAGAATATACAAATGAATAACCTCAAAAAGGCCCTCAAAGTCAATTCTAAGCTTTTCATTATTCTCTGTAGAGAGTTATAATCTTAACAGATTATAAGCCCGGGTTTGCCTTGAATTAGATTTGTTAATCAAAAAGGTTAACAATATAAAGGCAGAGGCCTATATACAACAGAAAGGCAGAGATCTATATAAAAGCGAGGAGATAGAGGTCTACATAACGTTAACGAGATAGTAAAGGCCAAACAGAAAAGAGTTGTAGTAGAGGCTTCTTACAATATATTAAATATATAGTGAAAACTTAAAACAAATCTGTTTTCACTAAATCGACAAAGAAATTCCTATTGCAGACAACTTTGCCCAAATAGGGCAAAATTATTCCAGCCTTTCAAAATGACAATGGATGATGCAGTCAAGCTGCTCAAGATCCCAATTCTTGATTGAAAGAACTTTCGACAATGGTTTAAGATAGTAAGGTTGTATATTATATAGAAGGGTTGAGAATATGTGATTGATTATAATATGAACATATGTAAAGCGTATTATAGAGATATAGATCAGCTTGATAATATAATTCTATAGATGAAAAAGAGTCAGGCTGATATAAAGCTTTTTGTGATTCAATATATCAATAAGATTGATAATAAATTTATTAAAAATATCCCCGAATTCAATAGTAAATGAATAAAACTTGTTTAAAAGTATTAGCAAGTAATAGTAGAAGAATTATAAAATAAATTTATTTAGCTTACAATATGAAAACTCAAGGATAATACTACTATTAAAAAAGGATAAATAGAGATTCACATGATATAGAAAGAGATTATCAAAACCAAATCTAAGCAAAAGAATCTTCTGATAGAAGACATAATTCTTGACTTCTTTATTCAAGGATTTCCAGATCGCTTTAATATAATTATTGAAGCTATTAATACTCAAAATCTCGATTTTGAGGAGAAATTCGATAAAATCCAAGCTATAAATGAATCTGTAGTATTGAAGAAAGCCGCTAACAAAATAGTAAATATAGATGAAGATACGAGTATGATTATGATTACTATTCAAGATAATAAATGATATAATAATCGTTTTCACTATCGAAGCTATAATTAGAACCAGCGTTTTTGTAGCTTTAGCAAATCCAAAGATTGTTTCCTTTGTAACGAAGCTAATTACATTACTCGAGAATGCTCATATAAAATAGTTATTCAAGTATATATCAAGAACAATCTAATCAAGTAGTTATCCTAATCAATACCAAAGGACGATACATTCTCGAATTGATGTAATTGTGAATATTCATCAGATCCGATTTCATTTAAATCTACAAAAGATTGAGGTTTTGTTATTATAGATGTTTCTAACGAAGATGAACCATATAACTATCCAGATGAGTTTGTATATATTTTATTCTATGATTATATTAGAAAATAGATTGCGAATATTAGCTGTTTATTGTATATAACTAATCAATTCTATTTTCTATTTAGTATAAAACAGCTTTTGAAACCTCGCAAGATAAAAGTTGGAGGGGGAGAATTGATTATAAAGGAATATGGGATAGTAGTTATCAAATAGAATAAAACAGAGTATAGATTGAAAGCTCTCTATGTATCAGGATTAAATGTAAGCCTATTATCTATGAGATCCTTTTACGAGTATTTTAATGTAAAAGGAGTATTTAATGATAGAAGAATGTATTTTTATAAAGAAGGAAAAATCATATTATTTGTAGACAATTTCTATGATATTTATGTAATCCCTAATAATCTTTCAAATAATAACCCAGAAATTGTCTTCCCAGTTATTGAAGAAAAAATTCCCGTAGAAGTTGAAGATATTGTGTACAACGAAAGCAAAACAAATCAAATGGAAGTTCAGAGGAGAAATCGATTGAAATACTATTAACTATAGTATTGAAGGTTTGGATATATGGAATACGGAGTTCTGAGTAAACTACATTTGGTAATAATACTCAAAAAGAATATCAAGTTGCTAATAAATCTAGAACCATATGAAGTTTATATAGCTATTAAAATAAAGAAGTATTATAGCAATATTTTATTAGAGTATAAAAAAAAACTATTAGCTTTTATCTCTCTTGATATCATAGGTCCATTCTTAGTGTCTCTTTAAAAAAAACGATATTTCGTAGAAATTATTGATAACTGGATATGGAAGATCTGAGTGATCTATTTGGAAAAGAAAAGTAATATTATATCTGAGCTCGAAAAATAGAGAATTGTAATGGAAAGGGAAAGTGATTTTCTAATAAAAGCTACAAAAACTAATAATACACTAAAGATCGAAAAGATATTATAGGAGTAGTAAGACAAATTAGAAGTATAAAGGTAATCGATTTGTATATACACATTAAATCAAAACAGAACTACAAAACGAGCAATCCAGATAACCCAAACAAATATGTATATAATATTAAAGAACTCTATAATATCTATAGAATTTTGGGATTACATAGTAGAATTAGATATATATACTCGAAATAGGATCTGTATTGGATTCTGGGTTGATGATTTCGAAATTAAGCAAAGATATAATGAGATCCTAGGTGATCAATAGTATAATATTAGTATATCAGCAAAGAAAAAGCGAATATTATCTCATAAAGTATAAACAGGAAATATATCATCGATTGATTATATCAAGATATAAAGATTTAAATACTATTCTTACATCGATCCATCTTTACATCCAAATGGAATATGACGAGACAAGTTAATTGACCGAATTCGAATCGGAGTATTTGTAGGATATAATGAGTATACAATAAAACAGTTGTGGATATATATATTAAATAGACATACAGTTATTAAGACTAGTAATTGCATGTTTTTTGAAGGTTCACTAGAAGGAAAGATTGATTTAAGATTGCGAAGCATGATATCGAATGGGGATTTTGTAGAAGGTCAAGGAATAGAGAATATACTACCAGATCGATGCTTTATTGGATAATCTAGAAAAGAAGTAATAGTTGAAGCGAGTGTAGAAAGTGAGATTAAGATTAGTTATGAGATCCCTAGTAATAAGAGTATTAATACTCCTGAAGCTATATATGAAGCTGATATTAATACTTAGATAGCAAAAGGGGAACAAAACATTGAGATCCCTAACTATAAAGAAACTCAATCATTCTTATCATTACAAGTAGTCATTCCCCCTATAACAAAATCAGAAACTGGGTAAGACAAAATGGATATTGATTCCCCAATAAAACTAATAATATGGAAAAGAACTTGAGAGTACAAGGATATAGCAGACTTTCGAGAAGTAAAGAGATTGTATATACTCCTAGTTATTATTATTGAATTAGAGTCTGAAAAGAACTTCTTCAAAAAACATATAAGCGAATATGCCTTTATCTCTGAGATGATTATTATAAGTACTATAGCTAAAGATATTCTAATCTCAAAGACTTATAAAGAAGCGATTCACGATTCTGTTTATAGAGAATAATAACAAGAGGCAATCGATCGAGAAATTAGTGAATTAGAGAAAAACAATATATGGAAACAGATATTCAATAATGGTATTATTAATCTAATCAGTACGAAATGAGTGTTTATTATTAAGCTGAATCTCGATGATTTATTGAATCAATTTAAGGCTTGATTAATCGCTAGAGATTTCACACAAAAATATAACATCAATTATTTCGATACATTTGCCCCTACAATTTAATTAGCAATAATAAGATTATTTCTATTAATAATAATATTATAGAACCTAGAGATATACTATTTCAATATCAAGAATATATTCACGAAAGCGAAACTAAAAAAGAAAATATTCCTCTCCACACTAAAAAAGGTTTGAGTAAAATCTGACTATGTTTTCAAGGTTTTATACAGTCTATATAGCCTGAAGCAGGCAGCCCGGGATTGGAATAAATTAATTAAAAAGTATATATTATAATAGAGATTTTCTTAGAGTCTTACTAATCCATGTTTATTCACCTATTCCGAATGAGGTATTATGGTTTTATTCTATATAGATGATCTTCCTATTACAGTACGAAACCTAAATGAAATTACTTGGTTTAGTAACCAACTTATCTTTATATTCAACACTAAGAACCTGAGGGAGATAGAAAACTCAAAGCTTCTTAATATAAGAATAACTAGAAATAGAAAGAATCAATTACTTTATATAGACCAAAAGCAATATCTCGAAAAAGTTCTAAATAAATATAGTTTCACAAAAAAGTTGTTCAAACCAATTTCCACTCTAATTAAAGACTATAATGCTCTTCGCCCTGTGAAAGACAACGATAAACGAATCAATTCTAATAAGTATAGTTGTATAATCGGAGAGCTAATGTATATAATAGTATACTCAAGACCAGATATAGCTTTTAGTTTTAATAAGCTTAGTCAATATATAAAAGATTCAGTATAATTTCATATAAATCAATTACAGAGAGTTATAAGATATTTATATACAATAATCAGCTACAAGCTACATTTTGAATCAAAGGGAGTTAGAAACCTTATTCTATACTTTGATATAGATTATACAAGCAATATCATAGATAAGAAAAGTACATCAGGAGTAATCGCATTACTAGAAGGAGGACTAATATTCTAGATAAATAGAAAATAGAATTTGGTATCAACATCGATTACAGAATTAGAATATATAGCTTAATCTATTATAGCAAAACAAGGTCAATGGTTTGCATAAATACTTAAAGATATAAGATACAGATATCTCGTTGTTGAAAACAGATTAATAATCGATATAAAAAGAGATAATCAAGGAGCAATAGTATTAATTAAGAATCCATAGTTCACTAACAGATCAAAATATATTAATATAGTATATTACTATATTTGCAATTTCAAAAAGAAAGACAGAATCAATATCAGCTACATCCCAACAAATATAATGATAGCGGATAGGCTAACAAAACCGCTATCGAAAGATATATTCAAAAGGTTTATAGAAATGTTAGGTATAACGGAAGAAAAGAGGTAATTATAGAGATTTATAATACCAGTATAACTTTGCCCAATTTAAGCAAAGTTATCTTAGTATCCTATAAGAACCCTACCACATTGAATCCAAGAGGGAGTATTGAAGATAGTGGTTCACGTGGCACCAAGATATAGAGAGAGCTAATCCTATTCGGGTTTAGTGGAAACTCTCCCTACAAAAAGAGTTTTCACTATATAGAATTGAAAGCCCTTTAAGAGATATAGAGATAGAGAATATATAAGTGAATAACCTCAAAAAGACCCTCAAAGTCAACCCTAAGCTTCCCATCATTCTCTATAGAGAGTTATAATCTTAACATAGTATTAATTAAAAAAAAAGCTTTTATAGGATTATAAGGAGTTTAAGAGATCCAGAGATTTAAATTAAAAGGGGGGGGGAGTAGGTGTATAGATTCGAATATCTAATTTGGAAAGTATTGCTTCAGAATTAAATGGAATTAATTCTGCTTTTCGAAATTCAGCTTTTATATTCTGATTTGTAATTGACTGTTGATATACAGTTTTGAAAACTATAAAGAATTTGATCTTTGAAATATAATTAATATGTGTTCTTATAAACCTCTCAATTTAAATATTATATTTTCGTTCTAAGATATTAAAACATTCAATATTAAAAGGTTGAGTTAAATGATTTGATTAATTAATTGATTTAATTAACGTCCAACTTCAGTCTATGACTATATAGGACGGCTAGGCCAAAGGGGTCTAGCGGATAACTTTTAGAGTACAAAAATGAGGATATTCAACATGAGGTAAGTAAAAACTAATACTAGGGACTATCGCCCTTTAAATGATTTAAATATAGTAGTAAACATACATATTTAATATTATTCTCCTTATAATAGTTCTAGAATAATATTGATTTGTAGTTTTTATACCCATTTAGCACTAGTATTCTATATTTGCCCTTAGTTCGATTTCTTATATTGTAAAAGAGTAGAAGGTAGTAGAGTCATAGAGTAAGCCTTCGCATATACCGTAGAAATGTCACTGGATACGTAGCGCCTGCGGCGGAGGAGAGGGATGGGAGGCTCTATGTAGCACTCACGTCACACGTAGGAGGGTTTTTGGGTTGGTAGGAACTGACTGGTTGTCTAAAATACATGAGGAGGACCTATAAATACTAGCTACAACAGAGACATATGACCAGCACGTGATTTCGCGCACAATATATTTATCGAAGTATTTCAATTATTCTAATCCTATCTCATTATTTATTCATTTATTAGAAGTAGATGTTGAAGATAGTGGTTCACGTGGCGCCAAGATACAGAGAGAGCTAGTCCTATTCGGGTCTAGTGGAAACTCTCCCCACGGGAAGAGTTTTCACTATATAGAATTGGAAGCCCTTCAAGGAATATAGAGATAGTCAATATACGAATGAATAACCTCAAAAGGCCCTCAAAGTTAACCCTAAGCTTCCTATTATTGTGACGGATTAAAAGGATTATGCCTGCCAGGGCAGGGAAAAAGGTTCTGCCGGCAGGACCTTAAGGTCCTGCCAGCAGAAGGTATAAAAGGACATTAT